>QEPC01003681.1:2414959-2452007 GCA_003113815.1 Sphenodon punctatus
CCTTTGGGGGAGGTCGTGAGAGGGTTCAGGGTGCACTGTCACCAATATGCTGATGATAATCAGCTGTACCTCTCTTTTTCAGCTGACCCAGACCCTGCCATCTCATTGCTATCCCAGTGTTTGGAGGCCGTGGTGGAATGGATGTGGCAGAGCAGACTGAAGCTCAACCCCGATAAGACGGAGGTGATGGTAGTGGGGAGAGCGAGGGAAGCGTCGGCCCCCCTGATTGGGGAGGTTCGCCCTTCCGTAGCTCAACAGGTCCAGAGTCTGGGGGTGATGCTGGACGCGGATCTCCACCTGGAGCAACAGGTGGAGGGGGTGGCGAAGGCTGCCTTCTGCCAGTTGTATCTGGTGCGGAGGTTGCATCCATATGGGCCCGGACCTGGCCTCATTCGCCCATGCCTTCGTCACCTCAAGGCTGGACTACTGCAACACGCTCTACGTGGGGCTGCCCTTGTTCCTGGTTCGGAGGCTGCAGCTAGTGCAGATTGGGGCCAGGTCGCCAGGACCACATAACATCTGTGCTCCGGGCTCTGCACTGGCTGCCAATAGTGTGCCGAGCCAGGTTCAAGGTGTTGGTGTTGCTTTATAAGGCCCTTTACGGTCTCGGACCCTCATACCTCAGGGACCGCCTCGCCCTCCACACCCCAGAACGGCTCCTTCAGTCTGCCGGGGGTGCCTTCTTGGACGTCCGGCGAATTTTTAAAACCTGGCAGTTCGTCCAGGCCTTTGGGGAGGGTGGGAGGGTGGGTTAGCGGGTTTTTATCCTCCTACCCTTCTTTATTATTCTTTATATTTTCTTGTTGTCCTTTTCCTGTTTTATTTGTGAGATTTTTTATAACTGTTTTAAATGTTTTTAAAAGCTGTTTTTTAAAAATGTGTTAGCCACCCCGAGCTGCTTGCAGGAGGGGCGGGGTATAAATATATTAAAAAAATAAATAAATAAAAATATTATTCAATTATTATTGCATCTGGTGAGGAGACTGAAATCTTTTCTTTCTGATTCAGAACTGCTTTCATCATCTTGAGGCTAGATTACTGCAATGCACTCTGCATGGGACTGCCCTTGATGCAGCTGGTGCAAAATACGGTGGCTCAACTCCTTTTGAAAACAAGTTGCTGGGAGCATATATACACCGGTGCTCCAAAGTTTGCACTGGCTCCCTGTAGCTTTCCAGGCACAATTCAAAGTGCTGGCTTTGACCTTTAAAGACCTAAATGGTCTGTGCCCCACATATCTGAAAAATTGCCTGGCCTTCCATGACTCATTGTGACCCTTGTGATTGGCTGGGAGTACCTCCATGTGGGTACCATCTGTTAGCCTTGTTCATATGACAAGGGCTTGTGGAGGGGGGGGAGGGGTGCATTCTCAGTTGCTGCCCCTTGGAACTCCCTTCCCCCAGAGGTTCGTTTGAGCCCAATCCTGAGCATCTTCTGGCAGCAGTGTAAGTCTTTTTTATTTGAAAAGGCATTTGGCGGATGGGGATAGAGGACTGGGATGGGTTTGGTGGGTAGTTTGGGGGTATATGTGAGAAGGGGTTGGGAGGGTAGGTGGTTTTGTGGGGGTTTTAGGGGTTTTTATTGGTTCTAAAGGTTTCTATGGATTATAAGCTGTCCTGAGCCTCAGGGAAAGGTAGTATATAAACTGAAATAAAATAAATAAATAAATAAATACATTGAATGTATCTGCACAACAAAGTGCATGATTTCACTGCATTGAAACTGTGTTTTTCGACAGACACGGGGCTCCCTACCCTCAGAGCTGCTTCAGGGACACACCTCCATGACTGCTCACTTCCAGCCCCACCTGGATCTGCTTCAGATGCACCCAGCGGGTTTCCCGGGCTGCGAGCCACCCACACAGTACCCCACGCCATAGAGTTTCAGGCGATCACCCAGTGCTCTAGGCTGGTGCCTACACCTTTATGGTGTTGCCTGGAGCAACGGCCAACTGGAAGTGGAGCTGCAGTGAGGGTCCGCACATCAGACAGACAGCTGCTCTGCTTCGGGCCACTGCCCCAGGTTTGGCTGGTCTGTTCCTCCAGTGGCGCTCTGGGATGTTGCGAAGCACCACCACAGACACAGTCTGCTCCACCTGAGCATCTGGCAGGTTGCCTTTAGACAGATGGGCCACCATGAGGCAGGCTGGAGCACCAGCACAGGGGCAACCTGCCCATCTGAAAACACCCATAGTAGCAAATCTTTGGGGAAAGAAGTGTGCTTCAATAGTGCTAATTCTTTGGAGCATATTTTCAAAGCATGACAGTTATGGGTAATGCTCATTAACTGGGGCAAACCAGAGAGGGTTTGAATTACAGCCCCTTCATCTAAGCCTGTCTCCATATTTTAGGTTGGAGTGACACAAGGCAGTTTTTCTCCACTTTGATGCAACTTTGGAAGATGTCAGGCTATCTCATTAGGGTGATCATTCAAAGGACACGGATTCATCACAGTGACTGGGAGAGAAGACTCTGATGAGTCTGATGGCAGCTGGTGAAACTGAGTAATTTATTCCCCAGCCCTCCATACAAAAAAGAGAGCAGTTAAAAGTGAATAAAGAAACAAGGAGCAAAAGAGGGAGCTATTCTTATAGTTCTTTTCAAAGTCTGCTTTCCAGACAGTAAAGGTTAAACCAAATCTAAAAGTTAAGGTAGAAGGGTTTTGTCAAGGAGGGAGGTAAGGAAGCTAAGGTTGTTGCTAAAGACCAGCCCTGGGGTAGCCTTTATTCCTAACGATCATACAGAACAGATGGCTGACGGGTTGCTATCCATGCCCAGAAGCAGCAGGATATATTTTGTGCCCAGGAGCTAGTCCCAGTCCATGGCTGTATGCCCACCACGATGTAGTTCAGAGAGAGAATCTCAGGGTGAAGACAAGGTCAAGCTAGATGATCAGGCAAAGGGCCCCAACAGAGGAGACAGACAGATCAAGCCAGAACAGTCAGTATCAGACTGAATTCTGGATTGAAAGGAAGCTGTATGTAGAGTGTAAGAAACAACAAAAGCAGCAAGGAAAGCATGAAAAGCAGAGGCAGCACAATGAAAAGTAGCAGTGATACAAGATAAACAGCAGGTGAAGCACCAGCAGCAACAAAAGCTGTAAGGGAACAGCTGGGCCAGCAGCCATTATGCAAAGGATGAGTGGGGATACATACAACTGGGAATGTCTGCAGGTGATAAAATAAATGCTGAATCATTTTCCTAGAGTCAGGGAAGAGATAGCACTGTGTTACTGTGAACAAATTAATAGATGCCATGGTGTAGAAGAGGGAGTCTGAATCTTTGAAACTGCCCCATAAAGGGAAAGTTCCCATAGAGGAACTCAAGACAGCCTATGATCTTGCACCTGTAATCAAGTGTGGGTACAACACTGCAGGCACATTAAATGCAGTCAAAAGGTACAGAAGAGTGAACTTCTATTGGAAAACATGGTTTTCCACACCCCTCACTTCAATGCGAATTGTGTTGGCACCAAGAGCTAACACACGTTATTTTCAGAAGTGATGCTACCACGTTTAGCCACACTTTACCACATTTAACTCCACCCTGGGGTCACAACCACCAGCACTTCTGTTTGGCGGCTGCCAGATGTTCATGCTTTGCTCCGAACTATGGTAGCAGTTGCCACCAGTTGTGAACTCGGAAAATCGCAGGGAACAGATGGTGGTAAGCACTACCACAGTTCGGGGCAAAGTGTGGTAAGACGCACCATCATATCTGTTCTGGGTATACGCAAGGTATAGGCAGGGCAAGGTGACAGCCTTTACCCTAGACTGGGTCTAAGCGTGGTAGCATCACTTCTGAAAATACCCATGGAGTTTTCCAAACAGTGTGCCCAAGTGGGGGGCAAGCCATCTGGGATGAGGTCACAACCATGGTGAAGTTTTTTTTATTTTACATGTCATTACTGTTGTCAGCAATGGGGTCAGAGAGTCCTAAATATTCAAGTCCTCAAATGTGGTTGCAAAAGCAAAATTTTGGGAACCACAGAGAGTATCAACGCAAAACAAGTGGAGGAGAATAAGATGTGACCTGAATAGGGCTGGTTCGATACACCTGACAGAATTACTAAAAGAATTCTGATCGATCAAAATTATCGATTGGAGTTCTGATCGGGCCTTTTGCTCATGTGCAAATGGGGCAGGCCGCACTGTGCATATACAAAATGGTGCCGGCTGTGACAGCGTCATCATTTTGTGTACAGCTGGCACCATATTACACACGCGCAATGCAGCCGGTGCTATTTTGTGTTGCACAAAAGGGCCATCCCTCCCCCCCCCATTTGTTCCGACTTCCACCAGAACCAAACAAACAAACCAGATCTGCTGGAGACGGAATCCAGTCGCAATTCATTTTCACCTGTAGGCATGAAAGTCAGGCATTTTGATATAAAAGGAACTGTGTGTTCAGATGCTGGAAATCAGCTGAAACTTATGCCAATTTTCACCTCAAGGATCTGGCCTCTAAATATGATCATTTGAGCTGCATGCACCATTGTGAAAAATGGGAGTACAAAATTAGAAGTCAATCCAGAATACTAGAATGTAAATTCATCTCTGCTGAATGTTAAAATTTTGAACTGACCCCAGAGGCATATAGACTATCATTACCAAATTAAGAAGGCTTCTTTTGAAATATATAGAAATGGATATTCATAAGGTGTTCTAGCATAAGTGGATGGAGTGCATTGATGTGCGGATATGTACGGGCTGGAACAATGTTACAGAAGTGTTTTCAAATGAGTTTAGAGTATGGCTGATTGCTAGATCTCCATTACTATAACAGAAGTTACAGGGTTAGCTATTCGATATGAGAATTAGGTTTGATGTACATAGAAAGCAGTAGGGAGAGAATGATATGATAAAAGCCAGGAAAACATCTGAGCCTTCAGAGTGATTGCCCCTGACTTTATAGAAATCTATTACCAGTTCTACCTTGCCACCAAAAGCATCACAGCCTTTTCCCCAGGCACCTCACCTTTCTGATGTAACCTGAAACATTTTAAAAGACATTCAGATTAAACCACAATGGAGTATGTTTTAAAAACAAGATGAGTTTCAAGGAGTTTTGTAGCACCTTGGAGAACTATGATAAAGGCAAGTCTTTAGCAGACAGGAAGTTGAGGTTTTAACAAGTTTATTGTTTTAACAAAAATGTAACAATTTACCAAAATACAAAGCCCAAAGGGGCTATAACAATTGGGAATTAATACATCATAGTAAGATATAAAAACAAACAATAAAACTCTAAGAGACATAAGACAAAAAACAATCAATTATTTGACAAAATTAGCTGAATGAAAAGACTTTTAGTTCGAAGAACATAGGCACAAAATTTCGCCACTAGTTTAGAGTCGTTCAGATTCTGGTTATTCAAAAGTTTTAACAAGAGATCTTCTGGTAACATTTTAGCATACTTCTCATAGAAATTACCCGAGAGTGACTCACGGGCTCCAGCATACATTGGGCATATAATGAATATATGAAATCTATCTTCTACTGCCTGTACATTACAATTTTTACAGAAACGTTGATCCTTGGGGGTGCCATTATATCTGCCCTCAAGCACTGCAGATGGAAAAACATTGAGACGAAATAAGGTTAGAGCCTGCCTAAGGTGCCAATCCTCCCATTCTAATATATAATTTGGTTGATCAGGTATTAGCTTGATTTGATAATAGTCAGCAGATATCATTTGGGAACGGATTGCGCTATCTTTGTACTGGATTTCATGGTCTCTAATTCTCCTTGCAACCAAGGCTGTAGCCACCTTAGGACCCAACAAAGACAAAAACTCCTTAGAGAAACCTAATTTTTGGACCTCATTTTCAACCAACTGGGTCCAAGGATTAAATTATTCTTTCTCCCAGGCAAGCCTGAGCAAAGAGTTCGCTTCTGGAGGAAATAATACTGATTTTATCGAAAATGTAATTATGCATAACAAAGCCTGGGACCTCAAAGTGGAAGACATGGTTTCTGCCCTTAGAAGGGCCTGCAGATTTCCACTTGGGACACCAAGGATTACCCTGAGAAAGATATTTTGTATTGTCTCCATTTTATTTAGGTACTGCAGTCCCCAAACTGGAATTGCATATAAAAATTGTGCTACTGCCTTAGCCTGGAAAAGGCGCAGTGTGGGGCCCACTAACCTGCCCCCACAGGAGAAAAAGTGACCCTGAATCATACTTGAAGTTTTCTGCAAGAGACTAGAAGCGGCATCAAAATGATGTTTCCAACTTGCTGTTGCTGCAAATAACACCCCCAAGTATTTATATTTTTGTACCTGTTCAACCTCCTGGTTCCCCATAAACCAATTATGGTTTTTCCTGTTCTTAGCAACTACCATCACCTTGTGTAACCGGGGAGGGGAGTGCTGGGCGTACACACGAGACCCACACGTGACCGAGGTTTGTCCAGGTCAAGGGCACACGCCCCGAGGAAGGAATGCTCATCAGGATAGAGTGGTGGTCTTTACCTCTATTTAAAGAGAACAGACCTCTATCATCATAGGGCGCCAAGGTCTGCCCCAACAATCCTTGTTCCAGACATCCGGGAATCGAAGGGGGAAAGGGATACTAGGTGAGAGCAGGGAGATAGGGGGAAGGGGAAAGGGACCCCCAGGAAGGGTGGGAGGTGGGGCACTCACACAGGATGGGGACAACCCAGGAGGGGAGCAGGAGAGGGGGACACACAAGTCTCATGTTTCAAACACTAACACAACACTCACTGATACTGTCACAGGTTTGCAGGAAGGTTTGCAAACACACGAGGGCACAGGAAATCACACACTCCACAATCGTTGCACTCACGAAGGTACAGCTCAAACGAGGGGCCGGTCTCTCTGAAATCACCAGTGCCGCTGTCTCTGTGGCGCTGAGTTTTATGTTCCAGGCCCCACCCCTGTGCATGCCCGCAGGCACTCTGAGCGCTGTGGCAGGGGCGGAGGAAGCCCTACACTGTGCGTCGGTGCAGGGGGTGTGGCTGCAGGGTAGGGCCTGGAATCAGTGGGCGGGGACTCCGCAGAATGGAAAGGTGCGTGCGCTGCTGGGGGAGGCCCCACGCCAAGGCCTCCTGAGGCGCCGCCATGGTATACCCCGGCAGGGTTGGGACCCCCGGTGGGCAGTGGATCTGACACCTTGGTCTTTAGATAATTTATCCTTAGATTCTCTTTTAGGCAGTAGAGATTAAATCTCTCCATGCCTCTGCGTAGACCAACTTGGGTGTGAGAAATCAAGACGGTGTCATCAGCATATAACAGAATACGTATATGCCTATCTCCCAACAAAGGGAGATGGAGTCCGTCGATATCCATAAATTGAATGGCATTGTTTAAATTGAAAATAAAAAGCACTGGTGCCAGGATACAACCCTGCCATACTCCACACAGCACACAGAGCTCATTTGTGAGTTGGAACTTCTTGTTGTACCTAACCTGAGGAGTATTATCTGAGTGTAACCTAATCAACAAATATAGAAGCCTTGGATCAACTAAAGTATTACTTAACTTATACCACAGCCTTTCTCTATCTATTAAGTCGAAAACTGAGGCTAGATCTATAAAACACAAGTAAAGCGCAAAGTTACTCTGGTCCTGAGCATACTTAACTATTAGCTGTTTCAACAAGAATGTGTGATCAACTGTTGATTGCCCTTCTTGGAATCCTGCTTGCTCAGGTTCTAAGACATTATATTCCTTCTGCCAAAGCTGGAATTTTAAAAGGAGAAATTTTGCATATAACATTCTAATTACAGAGAGGAGGCTAATTGACCTGTAGTTTACCGGGAGTTGAAGGTCTCCTTTTTAAAAGATTGGGACAACTATGCTTTTGAGCCATGATTTCGATATGTTCCCTGAGTGGTTAATATAAGTAAATAAAGGGGCTAAAACTTCTGCCCACCAGTCCGGTTTAATATGAAGCATATCTGCCATAATGTAGGTCCCTCCCCCTCCTCCCCGGTGCTTTCCCACTTTTGAGTTGAAGGATCAGTTCCTTTATTTCAAGACAAATAACCGGAGGCCATTCTTGGAATCTCTTCAGCAGGAGTATAGATACCATAGGGATCGTGTTATTAGTTTTTGAAAAGAGGGCACTATAATGTAACTCCCAAACTTCTGGATGGAGGTCCAATAAATTAATATCTGTTCTCCCTGCATAGACCTTCTTCATTAGCTGCCTAAAATATTTGGAGTCCTTTTGCACTGCTGCCTGCAGTAATTGGGACCATGTTCTCTTTTGATATTCCAGTTTCTTAGAATTTAATAAGTATGTCTAGTATTAATCACGGCTTCTCTGTTTTCCCTGGATGGCTTAACCTTCCACCTTCTAGCTAGCATCCGACATTTTGTTCTTAAATTATGGCAGTCTTTGTCAAACCAGTTCAAGTGGACCTCTCTACTCTGGGGAGCCGTTTTATGTTTGATAAGCAAAGAATTAAGTACCGTCACAATTTGTTCATAAGACAGTATTGGGTTCATGCCCACAGTTCTAAGTTCTTTAGATAGATTATCTACTGGCTGAGCCCCTATAAACACCAAAAAGGTCTCTTCTAGCTCCTCCGACAATTTTTTACACGCCATGTAATTCCCCGGTTCTTCTAGCTTTCCAGCATTACTCTGGGGGGCTCTGCAATGTGCCAAAGAACATGGAAATTTAAAAACCTGTCTCTGTTTAATCAGATACCCTGCGTAAGGGCACTTTCCCACATTACTAAATGTGCACCATTTGCCTCTGCAAGAAACTGAGAGAGGTAAATGCTGCGTGGCTTTTGCTATTTATTTATTTATTATTTATTTACGAAACTTATATCCCGCTCCTCCCGCCACAGGTGGCCCAGAGCCACAATACAAAAATATACACATAATATAAAACAAAACAATTTAAAACATAACCATCATAAAAACAGGGGGGAAACCCCACTCCCATCCCCCACCCACCCTTAGCCCTCTCCCTCGCCAAATGCCTGACGGAACAGCCAGGTTTTACAGTGCCTACGAAGGCCAGGAGGTCTGGAGCCAAACGGGCTCACACCGGGAGGGAATTCCACAGGTGCGGTGCAACCACCAAGAACGCCCTGTTCTGTGTGCACATGGCGCCCCCAGATGGCCACAGGGGCTGATCTAGAACCCGGGGAGTGAGGCAGTCTTGCAGATAAGCAGGGCCCAGGCCGTGTAGAGCTTTATAGGTTACAACCAACACTTTGAATCGAGCCCGGAAGACTATTGGCAGCCACTGCAGAGATCGGAGCACTGGTGTAACGTGCTCTCGGTGGCCCAGCACCACCAGGAGCCGGGCCGCCGTATTCTACACCAGCTGCAGCTTCTGAGCCATCACCAGAGGTAGCCCCACATAGCGCACATTGAAGTAGTCTAACCAAGAGATATCGAAAGCATGGATGATCGTGGCCAGGTCCCTACTCGGAACCAGTGGCTGAAGCTGCCGCACCAGATGTAACTGGTGAAAGGCACTCCTCACCACAGCCTCTACTTTGAGATCCAGGAGGAGCTGTGCATTGAGAAGCACCCCCAGGTTCTGTACTTAGGATCCCATCAATCGATGGGGCCGTCAACTCCACTGACTTACTCACTAACATCACCTCTGTCTTGTCAGGATGCAGTCGGTTAGCCCCCATCCAGTCCCCCGCAACTGCCAAACACCGGGTAAGCACCGAGACAGCCAGGCCTGGGTCAGTCGAAAATGAGAGATACAGTTGGGTGTCATCTGCATACTGATGACAACTCACCCCGAACTCTCTGATCACCTTTCTGAGCGGCTGCATATACACATTGAACAGGAGAGGGGACAAAACAGAACCCTGCGGAGCCCCACATGGGAGGTCTCAGTAGGATGAAAAACAATCGCCGAGTACCACACGTTGAGTTGTTCCGGTCAGGAATGAGCTGAACCATTCAAGAACGATCCCGCCCACCCCCGCACTGTCCCACAGGTGCATCACCAACATCTCATGGTCAATGGTATCAAATGCAGTCGACAGATTTAATAGGATCAATAGGGTCAATCAACCCCGGTCCATTTCACAGCGCAGATCATCTACCAAGGCCACAAGTGCTGTCTCAGTACCATAACCCGGATGAAAGCCAGACTGCGAGAGATCAAGATAACCGACATGATCAAGATGCCCCTGGAGCTGCTGAGCCACTACCCATTCAATAACCTTCCATTAGGGAAGGTTAGAGACTGGCCGACAGCTGTCAAGGGAGTCAGCATCAAGTGATGGCATCTTGAGCAGAGGCCGCACCACCGCCTCTTTGAGACAGCTTGGCACTCTGCCCTCCTGCAGGGAGGCATTGACCACACCGGCCAGCAACGGCCCCATTGTCTCCCGGCAGCTCTTAACCAACCAGGACGGGCACGGTTCCAATTCACAAGAGGTGGCTCGAACAGCCCCAAGCACCCCCACCATGTCAGCACGTCACTGACTGAAACTGATCCCATAAAATTGGACACAGCGGGGCTTCTACAATCTCTACCTCCTCCACTGCATTAAGTGCAGCATCAAGGTCTTGGTGAATTGGAGCGATTTTCTCCGCAAAATAATCCACAAAAAGGTCACAGTGAGTGGAAGATGACTCAACCCCCAGGTTGAGGGAGGGTGGACTGACCAGCCCCCGTACAACCTGGAACAACTCCACTGGACGGGATTTCGCGGGAAAGCAAAACAAAGCCATGCAACTTCGGTGCCGATCATGCAGAGAATGCAGAGCTCGATTTTCCAGCTCTGCACCATCCACATGATGGACGCTAAAACTACGCGGCTTTGCTTTCCCACATGACAGAAGCTGTCCACATTTACCTCTAGCAGTTTCTCGTGGAGGCAAACAGTGCATATTTAGTAACATGGGAAAGTGCCCTAATGTAGGCCTAAGGGCTTCATCTATTAAAACCTGCAGCAAGAGGTGGATTCCCATCACTTCAGTTGAAAAGTGTTACATCTTTAGAAAAATATTCAATCTTGATTTAAAAGACTTAAAGTGACAGAGAATCCACCTCACTCCTAGGTAGGTTGTTCTAATTATCCTTGCTGCTAAAAAAAACAAAAACAAAAACAAAAAACATGCACCTCATATCTATTCTGAAGCTGTCTAGCTTCATCTCCCAATAACTGAATTCCATTATGGCAGTGTCTGCAAAACTGAAGAACTCTTTACTATCAAAAATCTCCTCCCTATGAAGGTACTTACTGTAATCTTAGTCTTCTCTTGGATAAAGTGAATAAACTATACTTATTAATTCTCTTGCTAAAACAAGTTTCTGGACTTTAAATAATTCTTGTATATATATTTATTTATTTTTTAAAGCGCACAAAAACATGAAAAAAGGAGCAGCATAAAGGCACTAAATCTCACAAGGCCGCATGTGAAAGGGGGCGGGGGGAATGTAGATCAGTGCATCCAAACAGCAAATGTCAGGATAAGAACAAAGTAGAATGGACCAGTTAGGTTGGTCCACCCTCAGAGGTTGATGGAACCGCATCGGTTCCAGGAGGCTTTGGGGGAGTCAACCCTGGACTCTGACGGCCACTCTGTTGATGTGCTGATGAAGAAGCCTTCACTGGATGTGGACGCACTCGTCCGTTACCGTCCTGTCTCTAATCTTCCCTTTCTAGGGAAGGTTATTGAATGGGCAGTGGCTCTGCAGCTCCAGGCGCATCTGGACAATATCGGTTTCCTTGACCTTTTTCAGTCTGGGTTCTGTCCCGGCTATCGTACTGAGATGGCGATGTTGGCTTTGGTGGACAATCTCCACCGGGAGATGGGTGCAGGATGTTCTACATTCTTGATCCTGCTAGATCTCTCGACTGCTTTTGATACTGTGGACCATGGGCTGCTGCTGAGATGGCTGTGAGACCTGGGGGGTCTGGACGGGACTGTCCTTGGGTGGTTCCGGTCATTCCTCTTGGGGAGGAGCCAGCGGGTGGTGCTGGGAGCTGAAACAAAGAGCTCCTGGGCATTGACCTGTGGCGTTCCACAGGGTTCAATCCTGTCTCCGCTTTTGTTTAATATATATATGCAGCCCCTGGGGGAGATTGTGAGAGGGTTCCGGGTGCGATGTCACCAATATGCTGATGACACTCAGCTGTACCTCTCTTTTTCAACTGACCCAGGCCCTGCTGTCTCGTTGCTTTCCCAATGTTTGGAGGCCATGGCGGATTGGATGCGGCAGAGCAGACTAAAGCTCAATCCTGATAAGACAGAGGTGATGGTGGTGGGCGAGGGAGGTGCCGGCTCCTCTGCTGGGGGGCGTCTGCCCTCCTGTAGCCCAACAGGTTCGGAGTCTGGGGGTGGTTTTGGAGTTGGGCCTCCATCTGGATCGGCAGGTAGAGGTGGTGGCTAAAGCCGCCTTCTGCCAGCTGTATCTAGTACGGAGGTTGCGCCCGTACATTTCTGGGCCCGACCTGGCCACTCTTATTCACACCTTCATCATCTCGAGGCTAGACTACTACAATGTGCTCTAAATGGGGCTTCCCTTGGTTCTGGTTCAGAGGCTGCAGGTGGTGCAGAATGCGGCGGCCCGTCTCCTTACAGGGACGAGGCAGCAGGAGCATATAACACCTGTGCTCCGCACTCTGCACTGGCTGCCTATAGTGTACCGAGCCAGATTCAAGGTGTTGGTGCTGATCTATGAAGCCCTACACGGTCTGGCCCTCTCATGCTTTAGAGACTGCCTCGCCTTCCGCACTTCAGGGCAACCCCTGCGGTCTGCCGGGGGCACCTTCTTGGAGGTCCCCCGTGTTAAACGGGGAACCACAATGGAGAGGGTGTTCTCAGTGGCTGGGCCGCAACTCTGGAACTCCCTCCCGGAGGAAGCTCGCCTGGCCCCAGGTCTGTTGGCATTTCGTTGAGCCTGTAAGACCTGGCTGTTCGCCCAGGCCTTCGGAGGGGAGGGTGGGAGGGTAGGATAGGTTGGGGGGGTGGGGGGGAGGGGTTTACTCTTTTTAATTATTTTTATTTTGTGATGTTTTTATGAGTTTTATTGTTGTTTTATCTGTTGTGAGCCGCCCTGGAATGCTGTGGGCATGAGGGGGCGGCCAATAAATGTACAGAAATAAATAAATAAGTCCATAAGGAAAAAGTACATGAAAGAAACACTTTGGATGGAATCCACAAAAGTTATCTTGAGGATTCTCCAAACAGCTTTCAAAAATGCTGACGTTTCAACAGAAATCATTATCAGGGCTTGATGGACAAGTATACTGCATCCTAATAAACACCATTTTGTACGTGCATAACACAATTCGAAGTATATTGTTCTAGAGAGACATTAAAATGATGCAATAAATAAAAATATATTATTTTGCTCCTTTCGTTATAATTTTTTTTAAAAATCATAACATCAAATAGAATTGCAATATGTCAGTTGGAAGGGACCCTGAAGGCCATATAATCTAACCTCTAGCTTGAACTAATTGAGTATTTACTTTGAAAACAGATTTTGCATTATAATTGTGCAATCATTTCTGTCTAGGAGATAAATAAAACCAACGTGGCAGGTTACATTGATAGATAATTCACTTCAATTCCATTGCAAATCTTTTTGATTCAGTTTGATTTTTACACTTGTGATTGTTTATTTTGTTAAGAGCACTAATGTAAAATTATAAATGGTAGAGAATTTTGACAGCCACTGTCTTTTACCACATATTACAATTATAGCAACATGTGGGTTAAAATACATGGTGCTGTCTCAGCTAAAATAATTCTCTAGAAATTGATGTCTTTCATTGTGTCCCAAAATAGTTTTACTCAATCCAGTCAACTGCCTTTTTGCATCAAGAGATGATAGTAGATGAAGTTTAGCTGAGCGGGAAGCTGGGGGTTATGATCAAACCCTTGGTCCCCAGTCTTAAACCTTGAACATAATGATTTCCTACAATGGAATGTTATGTGACTTCGAAAGCAGATGGAGTAAAATGTCATGTCAGTAAGGTGTTGTGCACTGTTATAGCTAAACTGCTGCTGAGTAATAAAGGTATCTATTTATGTACTGTTGTTTGCTATCACTATCAGTCATAGCAACATTACATACCAATGCTGCTCCCTGCTTCTGACATCATGAACAGCTACCTCTAGATATCTGTAGTGCTCTCTGTCTCATTGGCAGTTGCAACAATAATAACGACAGCAGGATTGGGGCATAGCATAGTTGAAATTGATATATTTATATGCAGTAGCACATTTATTGCTTTTATTGACCAAATTTCAATATTTTAAGCCAGGAAAACTGTGATGGTGTTCTTTTCATGTCATCCTACACTCACCTGTGTAATGTAACTAAACAAATGTTCCATTGTGCCATCATTTTATATTTTTTTAAAGAGATAATGGCTTAAAGTTTATGTTGTTCCTTATTTTTAAACTAAGAGCGCAGGCGAGACAGGGCGAGCACTGGCTGCTCCATGATGCTTCTTCGGAAAAATTCCAGGGACACATTGTGGAGCAGCCTTACTCCAAGTGGGGTAAGGCTGCCCAAGGGGTGACTGTCCATGTGCCAGCCACCATCTGCCCTGCTGCATTGCAAGTGCTACAGCAGGGCTTCCAGCAGCAACTGCTAGCACCCATTGCGTGCTGCTGCTGCTACAGGACTTTAATGGGGCATGGGGAGGGAGGCAGGGCCAGGCACCTGCTTATATGCCCAATGCCTCGGCCCGCCCCAATCATGGCGGCGGCTTCGACGGTGGCCGGCCCCTCCAGCTTCCCCACAACTGTCTGCCCAACTGTCCCCACGCTTGCCCTGCAGTGTGGCAGCTGCTCTTCCACACCACAGGGTAGCATGGGGATCGGTCCCTTGCAGCTCATATGTCTGCACTCTGATACTCTAAAACAAAAAGGATTGCAAGTCCACCATAGGTGTATGTTATGTAAAAGAAATCAAGATCCTTTAGAACTTTCATTTTTAAATGCCACTTTTCTGTCTACCAGATGGTCTGGGTCCTTATATCTGAAAGACTGCCTATCTAACCATGTCCCACTATGGCCCCTATGGTTGACTAGGAGTGCCCTCTTGCAAGTTCTATCTGTTAACCTTGTCCATAGACCAGGGGCGCATGGGAGGGTGTTCTCAGTTGCTGCCCTGGTTTCATGGAACTCCCTTCCCTAGGAGGTTTACTTGAGCCCAAGTCTAAGCATCTTGCAGAGACAGTGCAGAACTTTTTTTGTTGAAAAGGCATTTGGTAGCTGGGTATAGGGGTTGGATGGGTTTGTGGGTAGGGTTGTGGGGATGGTGGGAGTTTTGAGGGGACGGGTGACAGGTTTTATTGTGTTGATTTTAAAATTTATTATTATTTATTATTATTATTATTGTTTTGTGAGCCACCCTGAGCCTCTGGGGGAAGGGTAGTGGATAAATCTAAATAAATAATACAAACAATAAAATACCACTCAACCATAATTATGCCCTCATATCATCCTCCCCACCCTTGCTCCTGCCTTCCCCCTACCACAGGGGAAGAGGTCATGTACACCCCTTTCTTCTGAGTAGAGTAGGGGTGGCCAAGTAAATTGCAATCTACTGGTAGATCACAAGCTAGTCTCAATAGTTCATGGTGTGGGAAGGGAGACAAGCCTCTCAGAGATTGCTTCTGTGGAAGAAAGTACAACTGGAGCACCAGGGAGGAGACAGACTAGGATTGCTCTATCAGTGCAGCGGAAAGGGGGAATGCTACTCATCTCCACTCCTGAGACTGGCTGCCAAGGTGCCCTAGTGCTGATAACCAGTGGGAGAGCTCCTGATATACCAGCTGAGGCTGATGCTTAGTTCAAGTGGATTGTATGCACTACAAATCTGGCCGTTCCTGAAACAGAACATCTTTTGCTGTGAATGAGAATTTGGCACGCACTTTATGCACAGTACCTCTTGGATGATTGAAAATTGCACCCAATTGCTTAACAAATATTGGAGGGGTGGAAAGCCAAATTCTTCTTAATCTAACCTGATTTATTCATTATTACCTATCAAAAGGGTGAGGGGGCATGAGAACTTTTGCACTCACATACACAAGCACGCTTCTGATTCAGTCCCTAAGTCATAAAAAGTATGAAAGCTAAAGAGAACAAAAGTTTAATTATGTAATTGCATTACTTTTATGCTCATTGGTTGCAAGTTTCTTTAAAATACAGTTTTATTTTTAATAAACCTAGTATGTTTCTTTGTACATGCAAACCTACTAATTGTACTCTTCGTTGTTTTGATTTTCCTGTAACAACACAAACCAATTAATATCAGTTTTCCTGCTAGTAATTATTACTTTGTTTCACAGATAACGCAGACCAGTATTAGACAGATCACTTTATGAAAGAAAGTAGCATGTTCATGTAATTTTAAATAATACAGTCCTTACTCTCTTTTCACAAAAATGCCTGTTCATCTCCTTGTTATTATCTAGCTACCTCAACAACTACTGTAAATTTATCCTTTTTAGAATCCTCTTATAAATACACAGTGCCCCAACCAAAACTATCTTCTCAGGATACATGATCAAACCATTGTCAAATCCTTCTCTAATTAGCTCTACTGCCTTTTTTCTGCCCACTGTCAGTGTTAAGTGTCTCTGTCTCAGTCTTGCAGTAAGTGCTGGGCCTGTAGCCAGATTCTGGTGGAACAGTGGGGGAAGGAAAAAGGGGACGCGTATTCTGTGGGTATCACATTAAAATAATGCAACAAGTATTTTGTTGTCTCACTAAAAATATGAATGTTTTTAATAGATTTTAAGATAAAGTGTGACACGATAGTGCCTCAAAGCATGCTGCCTGCCTGACCTGATTTGCCAGCAGATGTGACCAGCAAATCAAGTGACAGTAAAATCAAAAACAAAATAATAATGCAGTTCTTAAGCTGTCTAGCTACCCTAGCACTGAGTGTCAATGAAGGGAATAAGACTCGCATCAGTGCTAAGAGCTAATACTGGCACTACATAACTTGAAGACTGCATTGTAAAATTGCAATCCCTACTCCAAGGGTGTCAAGGAGAGTGGACTTCTATTTAGTCAGGAGTGCATTTAAAAGCTTACAAAAAACCAGACAGGCCCTTATCTGTAAACGCCTCATGATTTAATGTGAATCCATTTTGATTAACTACACTCCCTAAAATTATAGTTTTAATGATATTGTTATAGTAGCAATACCAGGCCATATAGAGTTAAAAATAGATGTAAGCATACAGGAAAACAACCTGTACTGAATAGCAAGGTTACTCTTACTTAAGTTTACATGTTTTCTGAACATGTGTAATAGCCTCCTTTTGGTCAACAAATAACTCTAGTACTTAGCGCAGCAGGATCAAATTATTAACATTACTGTTATTCACTTTTTAAATGCAAACACACATAGCTTTTCAATATAAAATACATGAAAATCTTTTGCAAATACATTTTTGTGTTTATAGACTTTACATAGGTTTGCCAAAATATAATTTCCAGTTATACAGTGGAAATATCTCCTCTATAATACAGTAATAAAGTTGTACTTATGGCAATCCTTTGAGAGTTCAGGAAATGCACACAGTCAAGATTATTCCAGTCATTATAAATACAAGATTAAATTGCAGTGATTCAAATAGCTAGATTCCCTTCCCTTCCAGGAAAGAAATGGATTGGACACTGCTGCTATATCACACAGGGGTATATTAATCCCTCATGAGAGAGAGTTGGATTTTTCTAAGGAAGCATCATATTCCTTGCTACCAACAAGATGCGTCAAACTCACAGATACTAGTAAGTGAATAAAATTACCAGTTTTTGTAATCTGAAGCACACTGTATCAACTAAAATATCTGAAAGGTCTTCTGGGTTATTAAACAGCTTAAGTATGGCAATGCTTCTTCAGTTTTCCTAATTCAGAAACAGCTGAATCTTATAAAATGATCTAGTCCATTAACACCTATGCTATGTTATCTAGGTGCTTGTTGGTATTTCTAGATTAGCTTGAGTTACCCTTTCATTATAAAGCCTGCCTCCTCATAACCTATCTTTAAAGATTCACTTTGATCTGAATATTTATATGACCTGACTATTAGCATAATTTTAAGTTTTTTATTTAACTAAAATAGATACACTTTTTTTAAATACACAAAAAGCTAAAAAGTAATATTTTCTTTAAAATGTTAAATACAAGTTTGTCAAGTGATCAATGTAAAAGATAGTTAAAACTTTCAATACTTTATAGTCATAGAATAAAAGTGCTGATGGGTTTAGAAAAAAACACCATTATACATGACTCTGCTTCAAGAAACATCTCTTTTCAGCAATACAATTAACTTAAGTGTATGGTATACTCCCCCTTCAGCTCCAATCCCAAGGTACTGTGCCAAACAGTAAGCCTTTTCACTTCAGTGGGACTAGGTATGTTGGTTTCTACAGCCTTTGGAGTCAATGGGACTTAATGACATAAAACAGGTAGTTTAAAGGACATACAAATGAGCTTTCCTGAATTAGGGCATAGTATTTACCTATTAGGCCTATTAGGGCCTATTGAATTAGAACCCAAATTACAACTATTTTATTTGATTATTTTAACTAGGCACACTAATTTTACTGTTACAATTTGAGTCAAATCCCTGAAGACTTTACCCAGACCAAAGTCTCATTGTCCAAATATGAACTGTGAGATTTGGCATTTTCATGGTATGTGTATAAACTGAAACACAAAAGGTTAATTTAAGAAATGATGAGACTGCGACATAAGCCAGCAATGGAAGTTTTAAGCTCAATCTGACACCTCTGTCTTTTTCTGTCACATTGTGCTTAAATATATGTCTCTCCAGACATGTTATGCATAATTTCACATACCATCTGTTTTACATGCCATATTCTATGTGTAGAATATGTAACCAGAATACAATATTGTGATCAATTTTAAGTACCATGAAATACTTTTATTCTAAAATGACTGACTTAGAGGATTTAGTTCTAAAAATAGCTTACTTTTTAAGGATGTACTCTATAGATTAAGATGTGAAACCATAATATCTAAACAAAAAAGGATTGAAAAAAATGTACCCATGAAAGTTAGTCCAGCAAAATAACCAACAATCTTGCTGAGTTAACCTAGGAATCATGACTAAAAACATGTTTGCTTTTTTAAAGAATAGAATAGAATAGAATAGAATCCCTTAATTTCTAAGTACCATTCATTTGATAACACAATAGAAGGTGAAGACTTCATAACATGCTTCAAACTAACGCATATTGCAGAAAGTTTTCATCAGCCTAGACAAGAGTGATTTATTATTTTAAGAGCTGCATCTTCCACAGAAGA
Organism: Sphenodon punctatus; assembly: GCA_003113815.1. Lineage (NCBI taxonomy): Eukaryota > Metazoa > Chordata > Lepidosauria > Sphenodontia > Sphenodontidae > Sphenodon > Sphenodon punctatus. The sequence goes on from QEPC01003681.1 coordinate 2,434,229, forward strand.
TTATAAGGTTACAAGTAGCTTAAAAGGGCACAAATGCAGACTCTTCTTTACACACCAGTCCCCCCTCCTTCTTTGTACAATCCCCCAACCCCAGTGTCCAACAAAATATGAGCTTACTCTAAAGTTAAGCCTAAAATGCCACTGATTATTTAGTTCATTTATTTCACTTACTATCCCACCCCTCTCACCTGAGGTGACTCGGGATGGCTTCCAACATCTATGCCTTGACAATCATGACCCCAAAATGCATACTCTCATTGTAGTCAACAGAACTACTCTCAGAACTGTGGCCCAAGAAAAGATCCTCAGCAAATCTGTGTTTCTCCACTGGATTGAATGATGCCAAGGATTTGCCCTGAACTTTTAAATGCCAGAATCTATACACAAACAAACGTTTCAAGTGTCACTTAGATTTCCTACTTGATGTGCAATTATTGGAAGGATCATTGGAAGACAATCTGAAATGGTCAACATTAAAAATTATGCAGATAATGGCTTGGTTTTCCAAGCTTTTGAAAACTCCAGCTCCGAATGAAGTCAGTGATGCCTGTGAGTGCTTAGCACCTTTCCAAATGAGACCAAAGTTCTTAATGTGGAAATAATACTGATACATTTCCACACTGAAAATAGAAGTAGAACAGTAAAAATACTTTAACAGGAACAGAGGGTGTTTTAAAACGAGATGCTACCACACACGGCCACCCATTACGCATCCAACTCCTCGATTGAAGGTGGTGCATGGGGATATATGGTCCCGTGAGCCATGCAGCACCTACTCATGGCTACTCAGAGGACACGGTCAAAAAATCTGGATTGTGCCATGTGGGGCAAGTCAAAAAAGTATCTGGGGACAGGAGCCCATGCATCCCCTGCCCGTATGAACCAGGGCACCCATCCATGCTAGCAGGTAGATCTGTGCCTGGCCGCCTCCTGGCTCTGCCCACAGCCCCGCCAGGAGTTCTCTGGGGAGCTCTGAAAGGGCATGCATGTGAACTACAACACCATGGTGGCTCAAAGTGCAACAATCCCTCCTCCCCCTTGCAATGCACAAGAGAAGAGATTTCCAGGTGGGGGAAGGGGAAACGGCTGACCATGTGATTTGTTTGCAGGGCCAGTTAATAGTGGCGGGAATGAGTGGTCATGGGTGCAGTGGCCACCCTGGGCTGCCCGTTAGAATATCTGACCACTCACTCCATGTGTGGGGGTGCTTCACAGCCATGCGACTCAGTGGCCAAAGAACCCCCTCAAGTCTTGCTCATTTAAAAACACCCACATATGAATTCATTATCAGATATGAGGCAAGACAGTAGTCATTAATTTTTTTAAAATCCTTTCATCTAGTGCCCCTCCCTTCCCATCCCAACCCACTGTAAAAAGCCTCCTCTGTTAAGATTTTGCAGTAAAATCAGGGATGCAAACTGCAGCATGACATTTTGACATGATATTTCCCCCTTTATGATAATATACAGAGTGCAAGACAAAGTGAAAAGCCCCAAACCATTTCCACTTTAGAAATTGATTTTTTCCTCAGTTATAATAGGAACATCTTTAATTTAGCCATAAACAAACATTATTGGCATATTCAACTCAATTGCAGTTCTGCTGGAAGTAGATGCTAGATGAAATACCTTGAGCTTTTATTGCAGACTGTGGAAGGGAAGCACAACCACGAGAACACAGTAAAATGTGCATTCTTTGTAATCAAGCATTCTTATTCTAACAACATCCAACCTGCACATGTATTAGATCACTGGCACGATTCTGGTAGTTTCCAGATGTTCATACAAAAATATCAAATATTCAGAGGGACATTTAACACTTTTCCAGCAATGTTAACATAATATCTCTCTATAGATTTTCTAATTCTTACTATACAAACAATTCTGGAACGAGAATGGGTTGGTGGACGGGGAATATGTCTACAAAGTGTAGGTGGCATCTTGCTAGGCTTGAAGAAGGCATACTGATTAAGAAGTGATCAATCATGCTATCAAAGTTAGTTGTTTTTATCTTTCCACTGATTTCTTTGGGCCAGGTGCCTGGTTACTCCTAACAAAGCAGCAGAAAGGCTAAAGCAGCAAAAGATTGCTTTTAAAAATTGATCCATTGGATTTTTTTTTGTAGATGTCAGTGTATAAAGTGAATAATTCTTCATGTCAATATCAAAAAATTTCAGCAAAGAAAGATCACTTAGATTTATTTTTTTCTTTGATAAGTCAGCTAGGCAATCTCCAAAGCAATTCTTACATAATGCAGATAGAAATCTCCTTTGTAAGGGTTTTATAATCCTATATGGAGAATGAACTTCTTGCACCAATCTCTACTTCTGTACCCTTTCTCAGTCTACTTCCTTATATTTTGCCTGGGCAAAATATTCAGTCTTGAATCTGATCCTTCTCCCCATATGATCAATGGCAGTTTTGCCATTATCCTCAGTGACAGCAGGATCAAATCCAGGATGTGAAATAAAGTGTGAAAGAACATCATTGTCAAAGTGCTGCTTCTAAAAGCAGGGAGAAATATAGAAATCGTTTAGCAAAATCCATTAAGAAAGTCTCCAGAAAATCACCAGCTCCGTGTCCATGCCACAAAGCAGGAGGAAAGAAGAAAAAACCTCCTTGCCCTAGTGTCACTGACATTTGTCAACCAGAGCTAACATCAGTCTGAAGGAACTTTCTCTGCAAACAGTCTCCAGCTAGATGTGTCTCTGCACTGATCTGATAGAAAACATTTTGCACATATTAAGCCGTCCCCTTAAGGGATCAATATTTCACAGTTACAGCCCACTCTTAAACACATGTTAAGAAGCGATGGGGTGGGAGGAGAAGAGGGGAGTTGCTGAGCTTGTGTAATAATGCCCACCGTAAAGTGAGCAGCGGGAGCATAGAAGCCACTCGGGGACCTGGTAGACAGGAGGCGCAACGTTGCCTTTCACAGTTTGGGAGCTCTTCTTACCTGGAGCCTCTCCCACAGGTAGCAAGACTGCTCAAGGCAAAGACCCCTCTCGCTCCCCCAGAGTCGGGACATCACTGGCACCAAGAACCACCTTTGACAGCTGCAGATGAGGGCTAATTCCTAACAGTAACCGCTCAATAATGGACAAAATTGACTTTCTTGTGACCCTGCCCCAGCAACACACACAGCTTCTCTCTCATAGCACCCCACCAGTAGCTGCCAGAAATGCAGAGTCCTCCATCAAAAATCCCCTCAGCAATGCAACGAGCCCCTCTTCAAGTGTATCCCAAGAAGCCCTTTTCCAATAGAGCCCCCTCCCCAGCTGCAACCCACCACCAGCTATCAGCAATGCACAGAACCCTCTCAACAGTACCCTCCTAGCAAGAAAACAAAACAAAACCCTCAACGAGGCACACGGAATCCCCTCCTCAAATGTACCCTAACCATAATCCCATAGCTAAGCACACACGCACTTCAAGTGAGCCGCAGCACGTCCCTCAGCAATGCACACAGGCTCCTCCAGAACTGTACCCCCAGCAGTGGTCCCCTCAGCACTCACAAAACCCCTCTTTAACTGAACCCCTCAACGATGCACAAGACTCCCCTCAACTACTTTCCGAGCAGCTCCCCAGCCAGCTACAGCCCCCTTCTCAAATGCGCCCCCAGCAAGGCATCGAGCCCCAAGGCAATGCAGGAGCTGAAACCCCCAAAATATACCCCCCACAGAAATGCTCACAACCCACCCCACTCTAATAGCGCCTCCAGCAAGGCACAGAGCCCCGATTCTCAGCCAAAGCAATGCACTGCTCAACGCACAGCTCCCCCCCCTCCGCGTACCTCAATGCCCAGCACCCCCCCACTCTTCCCCAAAACAATCCGTACAAATGGGACTCCGCTGTACGCCGGCTCATGCACAGAAACACAACACCCCACCCCCAGCGACCCATCCCCTCGTGTCCTCGGGCAGGGCACAGACGACCCTTCCAAACTGGGTGAGCCGCGATGCCCAGAAGAAACCTCCCCACGCCTGAACCCAAAAAGCAAGGCAGAGAAAGCCCCAGCAGCACTGGCAGCGATGCCCAGCCAAAGCAATGTCAGCGCGAGAGCAAACCAGGCAGCTAAAAGTCCTGCTAAAGAAGCTGCACGGTAGCATCGCCTCTGCCTCCCTTCTCCTTGCCCTGATCTCTAATCTCACGCAGCAGCCGGAATGCCCACTCACCCATCGGCAGACTTCGCGATCTTGCTTAGTACTTACCGGGCAATGCATCCTTAAGAGAAGGGGATCTGGGTTTTGGTGGTGGCGGTGGTTTGGCTTTTGCTGGTGACTGAGCAGCCCGGGCAGAAGCTGATCAGAGTGCAGGAGAGACTGGGCGTGAATGGCTCTCGGGGGAGAGCGATAGGCGGATGGAGCCAGGGAGGGAGAGAGAAGTAGTGGAGTTCAGGGCGCGTTTGCTGCACATCCCAGAGAGGCTAAGGCCAGGTGCAGCAGGGCGCGCTCCCGCGGCGCAGGCACGGCGGCGGCAGCAGCAGCAAGCCAGGTCCCTGCACTCCCAGTCCTCCTCTGTGCCTGAAAGCGGGAGGAGGAGGAGACACTGCACACCCTCTCTCGGTCACACACGCACAAACTCTGCCGGCTCTCTAGCTCTGAGCTCGGAAGAAGAATCCTCCCCCAAAGCAGCAGCAGCAGCAGCAGGGGCGGCGGCAGCGCGCGGTCCCACCAGGGTAAGGCGGTCTCCTCTCCGGCCGCTGTGCCAGGCGAGAAGGACAAGGGGGCTGTGTTTGTGTGTGATACGCTGAGGCGCGCAGGGTGAGAGAGCAGAGCGCGCACCGCCTGGGCTCCACTCAGCAGCTGCCGCCGCCGGAGGATGATGTGCCCAGCTGCGTGTGAGAGTCTCTTCCCCTTAGTGTCTCTGAGGAGAGCGGCGCCTCACTCCGCTCCCGTTGCCACCCACCCCCACAAGGCAGCTCAGGTGTCTCCAGTCGACAGGCTCTGTGGAGCACCCACCCACTCTGGGGAGTAGCGGGAGCCTCGCTAGAGCTAGGCTCCCCTAGGTGCTGCCGCCCGAGCTGCTGAAGGCAGGGAACTTGGCCTGCTTCGGCGACACGCTTGGCACCAAGGGAAAGAGCAGGCTCTCCGCCGGGACCCGAGCTGGGAGGGAAGCGAGCCTCCTCCACAGGCAGGCAAGAGGGCAGGCAGAGAGAGCCGAGCTATTGCTCAGGCGGGAAACTCCAGGAGCAAACACTGCAGAATTCACGAAGCATTGGTAGCAAGAAGCTTCATTGTCAGCAGGGCAGCTTTGCAATAGCTGCTTTTTACGCCTGCCTTTTCCGACTCCTGCTCTGGAGGCATGGCCTGGGGAAGAGAACCACGTTAATAATCATTATTTACCTATTGACATATTTGGTTGTTTCCTCTGGGTCTAGAGAAAGAATATCCGTTTTAAAATGACACTACTGTCAAATAAAAAGTTCATATGAAATGGAAACTAGGGGCTCAAGTAACATTTTTGACTTTGGAAATCTAGCCACGTCATACTGACTAAAATGTTCAGAACTACCTAAGTAACTTAGGCTGCTTTCACATGTGGGGGGAGAGACTTCCATCAGAGCACTTACCGCTCTCTTGTGATGGAAATTAGCGCACATGAGAATGCACTATTCCGCTTTTATGCCTAAAAATATCATTTGGGGACCTATCATACATAAGTGTTCTCATGGCATAAAAGCAGAAAAGGACATTCTCACATGCACTACTTTCCATTATAAGAGAGCCACAATTGTCAGAAACCAAAGATCAGGCCTGTTATGGTTCTGTTTTTCAGTTTCATATTGGAATAAACTGAAGTGAACCATCCAGGTCTGGGACCAACACCCCCTGTCCCATGGGATGGGAATGGTGGGGGTTAGGCGTGAAAAGCCTCCCCCATTCCCCAAGGGTCCACTGTCAGCCTCAGAGGGTGGTGGTGAGGATCTGCATTCCTAACACCCCCATACTCCTGGGGGCCATCTTTCCCCTCACCCCCAGGGCCCTGGCAGCTGGTATGTACTTGGACTTTCCAACCTTGAGTCATCAATTTACCCCAGCACAAAGTGAGTGTGAAATATCACTAAAGCAGAATAATAGCATTTTACACTCACTTTGTACTTGTGTAATGAACAAACTAGCTGTGGGGAATCAGATGTCTGTTATTTTTCATGCTTTACTCATCAGCCTATTGGTCTCTGAATTTCCTATGAATGACAAATAACACTATGTTTTCTGAAAGAAGAAAATACAAAATCTAACAACTTTTATTTACCAACAATTCAGATAATCATAAAAATCAACTAAAATTATCTTGAAAGAAAGAAGCATGGCTGTTTGCCAAATCTGTGATCCATTAACCTCTTTAGTTCATTGTTGGCAGGCAACAATAGCATGCAATCAAATTCTTATATTTTAAAGAGAAGTCATTTTCTTTTCAGACTCAAATCCACTTTCCCATATTACACTTTAAAATAAACCTTTAACAATACAAGTAGTAAGAAAGGGATGCATTGTAGTTTTCTTTTTTTAAAAAAATGAGTAGTACTGCTAGTTTATGGTATCTCTTAGGGATAGAGAGACAGACAAAATAATATCATCCAACAGGGTGAACAGTACAGCGTGCACCCACCTTAACTATGGGACAGACCTGCAACATTCTATAATGAAAAATTAATTCTTTATACCAAACATTTAAACAAATTTAATATTCCCCAGTAGAAGATATACTATTTATATTATCCATCTAAAACTGAGTTTTGTTTGCTCTTCTCTTTATAACCAGAAACCAAATGAAACTCCATGCAGTAAAAACATTTTATCAATTAGAATGCGAAAATAAAAAGTGGGTATTACTATTTCACTGGCTTTCCATTTATTCATTTTGGTCCTGATCCAAGGGCTATCTGCATGTGACGTTTGGACTGAAGTGGCACTGTGCGTGCAGACTGAAGTAACACTGCATGTACGCACACATTGTTTGCATGCATGGTGCTATTGGTGGAGTCTGCCACGAAGCTACCCTAATCCACTGCCACAGCCATGCCCTTGATAGAGGTATGGCTGGGTGGCAAACTTGAGTGGGGGCACAGTTGGACTCCAGCAGTAGCATATATTCATTATTATTGTGTGTGTATGCACAGTGTCACTTTGGGCCACGAACACAGTTGTGTGTGCATGGACCGTGGATCAGGGCCTTTATTTATCCACTCACTAACTGTGTGTGCGTGTCTGTTTGTGTGAGTAACACATCTAAGCGTCAAACACTTTTTCAGAATTTATAAATACATAAATAAAGAAGTCAGAATTAGATGTACAGCACTCAACAGTCACAAATATAGTACCTATTCATAGAGGGAAATCATCAGTAAAGAAGCAGATGTCAGTTGCATCTTGCAAAAGTGCATCAATTTAGGAAACTTTTTTCTTTGTAAAAAAATAAAATAATTGTGATAATATGGAACATACATAAGTTCCCCTTTCATTGAAATTGCTTTTGATATTCTTGTCACACAGTCTATTGGTATGACCATAGTTAACACAGATTGGATTTCCATGGGTGAAAAATAACAAATGAGACATGGGCGGGGCAGCTCCCCGGGGTGCCCCTTGGCAGGCCACGGCAGCCACCGTTCACCAGGTCACTGTACAGCGCACTATAAATTTGCAGGCAAACCCAGGAGGGCAGAGAACTCTCTCACCGTCCCCGTGGGTAGGACGTAGGACTGAACACAGGGCAGGTGTCAGGCCCGACCCGCACCCCATCCCTTGCCACAACATACAGCCATACCAAACTGCAGGCAAAAGAAGCCACAGCAGGTGTGTCCGCCCACCCTGCATAGTACTCTGGGAGGGCAGGGTCAGTGACCAGGGAAGCAGCCCTCTGCATGCCTGTCGTCACACAGAGGTGCCAGCCAGCTACAGGTGGAAACAGTCGCAACCCACTGAAAGCTGGCTATAGGGAGCAAAGCTCACACTTTATGGCGAGCATAGGAATAAAAGAGGAAAGAGCAAGGGAGAAATAAAAGCAGGCACATGCAGGCCAAACCACCAGTCCCCTGGCATGCTGCCAGTCTAGTTCCTTTCAGCCACCGTTAACACCATGGGTCACAGATCAGTCACAGTGGCAATCCATAGTGCAAAGTTCCAATGGGGTTCCTGCACCTGGGGGTTGGGAAACCCCTCCCTCCCTCACAGATCAGTTACACTGGCATCCTATAGAGGAAAGGTTCAACAGGGTCCTGGCACCTGAGGGGTGGGAAACCTCACTCCTTCCACATATAACCTCCATTGATACATGGTAATTCCTTCGTCACCAACATATGCTGTGGCACCAAATAGTGGGGGTTAAAATCATCCCTGCACACCAGGGCAACCTGCACCTCCGGCCATGTCAAGACCTCATACAGGGCACGAAGCTCAGCTGCAGACAGTTCCTCATCCCGGTAGGCAGTCCTTCCCTTGCCCAGGAGGTTGAGCTTTAGTATCTAATCAAGGCACTTGCTCCGGCCCCACACAGATCCTCTCACCCTCAGCAGGGCAGTGGCAAACGAAAGTGGCCAAAAGGGTCCAGCCATGTAAGGCATGGGAAAACTCTGGAAGCTAAGTAACCTCCTATGAAACTGTTCTCTTTTGCATCCCATGGTGATGGGGAGGGCTCATACAAGCAGGCTGCAGCAGCCAGAAGCCCAGCTCAGCCTCATGGTGTTCACACTCTGTCCTGCACACATGGAGTGCAATTCTATAGCCCATGTACATCACCCACAGGCACAGTGCTCACCCAGAATGCACGTGCTCAGGCATGCACGGCACATCTGCGTGGGACAAAGGCACAAACCAGCTGATTCAACACTCCCCAGCCCACCCCACCTGAGCCCGCATACCCTGTGGTCTGGGGAATGGAGCAGGCGTGGCTCCTACTCCATCCCCCCTGGGCCATGGTGTGTGTGTGCTTGGGGATTGCATTGGCCTGGGTTTCACCTTTGCCCCGTGCATGCCAGGCATGCATGCCTGAGCACGTGTGTTCTGGGCATGCGCCGCTTGTAGGGGGCTGCATACATTGGTCATAGAATTGTGCCCATGATGTCCCAGGAGCTGCATATACCAGCTCATGACCCAATAGCCAGCTGTCCTGGAGGATGGGTCATCCAGCAGCCCCTGCCCATCCCCCCCCCCCCTTAGCCCTCCCTCCATCCTCTCCATGGCCCATATACCAGGCAGCAGCAGAAGAAGAAACAGGCTGGAATACCAACCATGGTGAGCCAGTCCAGAGACAAGTACACAAAATGACTCCGGGATGATAGAATAGGGGCCAGGAAGAGTGCAAAATGCTTTCAAATGAGAAAACAACTAACGTACACAAGATAAGAAAATACCTGAGTCCATGCCAACCAAGAGGGAGTACAGCTCCCACAGAGCAATCTCCAGATAGAGATCTTGAGCATCCTGGGGAGCCGTATACCTGGCCACTTTGTTACATGGTAGCCCATTCTGCCTGTTTCTTCCCGGGAGTGACGCTATGATCCTACGATGCCCATAAGCTGAAGATGAGAAAGCATAGGGCTAGGACAGGGTGTTAGCACCTAGCTAACGACATCTGTGCAGGAACAATCCCATCAGGCTCTTCCCCCTCCCCACTCCCAAGAGACACTGTGATCCCGCTGTGCCCATAAGCTGCAGATGGTGGGTGGTTTAGTCAGGGGTCTTCTCCCAGCGTGGTGGGAGTCTGCCCTCCCGATGTCGGAGGTGACGGTGCTGGTGGATGGCTGTGCACATGGTGATAGACACTCACCACGTAGAACTTATACATGCTGTGGGATGGCAGCCTTGCCTCCCACCCCCATCGGGTGCTCTGACTTACTGTGCTGGACAAGCTGTTCTCCTGCTGCATGGTCTAGGGGTGTGCATGTCATTTTCGTTATTACAATAATGATAACGAAAATTGTCATTTTCATTATCATTACTTCAATAACGAAAACAACAATCGAGAATAACGAAAATGACAATGTCTTTATCGTTGTCATTATTAGTGTTGTGGCAGTTGGGTTTTGGAGGAGAAATTTTTACACCGGACCGCCGGACCTGTGGGCTCCAGGCTGCCGCTGCACCACTGACTGCCCAGCAGCAGGCAGGGCTATTGCTGAAGGAGGCAGCTGTCCTCCGGAAGCGACGATATCAGGCACTGGCACGATGGGTTAAACCCCCCAATCGCCTTTTACCTGCGCTGCATGTGGTTGTAGCGGCGGCGGCAGCAACGCGGTGTGGGGCCAGCTTCAGTGCTGGCTTCAGCACTTCACTATGCCTTGAAGGCCTAGTGAAGCACTGAAGCCAGCAGTGAAGCCAGCCCCGTGCCACGCTACTGCTGCTGCCGCCACCTGCAGCTCAGGTAAAAGGCGATCAGGGGGTTTAACCCAGAGTGCCAGTGCCTGATATTGTCGGGAGGGCTCCTGGAGGAGAGCTGCCTCCTTCAGCAATAGCCCTGGCTGCTGCCGGGCAGCCGGCGGTGCAGCGGCGGTCCAGAGCCCGGACGTCTGGCGGTCCGGTTTTTTTAAAAAATATCCAGGCTGGGCACTGGCAGGGTGGGTGGGGGTTGTCCCCCCTTTCCACTCGCGCAGCCTGGGAGGGGGAGGTTTGGGGGGTTAATTGATTTCAATGGGGACACTTCCACACTGAAATCAACAGAAAAAACGGGTACCGGTAAACCGGTTTTACCAATAAAACCGATTTTTTTGAAACTGGTAACCGGTAAATCCAATACCCGTTTTTTTCAGTTTGGTCCCACCCCTACTAAACAGGGTTGAACTCTTGAACTGTGCCTGTGTTGGGAGGGGTGAGCAGCTCATCAGTATCTGATGGATGTATTGCTGGCCAATGAGCAGTGCAAGCAGGTCCCAGCAGTCTCATGGTGCTCTGTGATTGCTCAGTGCCTGCTGCCTCCCACAACCAATCAGAAGGTCTCTGGGGGAGAGCTCTGCAATCCTTTCTAATGGGAGGGCCAGGCTTTTTCTCTCCATTCTGTGAGAGCTCTGCTTGTCAGGTTACGTTTACAGAACTGTGGTGCTTGCACACAAAAAATCCACCGTAGCCCTCATTGTGTTACCAATACCTTTCTTTCCTCATACCCTACATTTTACCTTCTCCCCCCTGTACATTATATATAGATAGGTAGTATAGATTTTATAAATGGAACAGGCAGCAAAGGCACAACTGCGTGGGCATGCTCATGTCTGCATAACAGCTCATGCCCAATGCCCATCCTGCAATGGAGGAAGAGCCAGCCAAAGGGGCAGATTAGGGGTGTGCACCAGGACCCCATGTTGTTTTCATTTTTCGTTATTATTTTCGTTATTAAAATGTTGTTTTCATTATTGTTATTAACAACCATGTCATTGTTATTGGTATAGTTTCAAATGAAGATTTTATTTTCGGTATTGGTATCATTATCATTACCAATTCCAATAACATAATATATATAATAAAACAGACTACCCTAAATACCTATATAATATCTAATCTCTCTCTATATGTACACAAGTAATATCTATCTAAATCTAAGGGAGATAGGGGAAAGGAAAAGGAAAACTGTCTATTATCTAATCAATTATATAAGTATTCTAATCTAATCTAATCTATGTCTATAATATATACATAGATTAGATTAGATTAGAATACTTATATAATTGATTAGATAATAGACAGTTTTCCTTTTCCTTTCCCCTATCTCCCTTAGATTTAGATAGATATTACTTGTGTACATATAGAGAGAGATTAGATATTATATAGGTATTTAGGGTAGTCTGTTTTATTATATATATTATGTTATTGGAATTGGTAATGATAATGATACCAATACCGAAAATAAAATCTTCATTTGAAACTATACCAATAACAATGACATGGTTGTTAATAACAATAATGAAAACAACATTTTAATAACGAAAACAATAACGAAAAACGAAAACAACATGGGGTCCTGGTGCACACCCCTAATCTGCCCCTTTGGCTGGCTCTTCCTCCATTGCAGGATGGGCATTGGGCATGAGCTGTTATGCAGACATGAGCATGCCCACGCAGTTGTGCCTTTGCTGCCTGCTCCATTTTAGGGTCCTGGGGCCATCTCATGCAGAGGGGTGTTGGGGTGTGGTTGCTCTGTTAACCACTCTGGGATTTCCTCCTGTAGCTCTCTGGTTCTGGGGGACCTCATCCTGCAGTGGAGCTGTGTGGGGCCTAACAGACAGGAGGGCACAAATTTGCCCAGTGTGGCCCAGGTGGCTGGGTGTTTGTCCAGACAGCATCAGCAACCTTCTCTGGCCCATGCTTACCATAGCAGCTGCCCACTTGTCCTGGGGCAGACATAGGCAAACATGGCAGTGCCTGAACTAATGAGCAGGTGAGTCCCTGGGCTAACATGGGCTACTGTCTCATTTGTTTTCACCCCATGTTTGAAGTGGCTGCCTGCTAAAGGGTTAACCCTGACTCACTCAACAGAGTCCTCTGCAACTCTTCAGCTTTGTCAGACTCCACAGTGAAGCATTACTCAATTCTTAAGTGTTAAAAGTTCCTTAAGGGCAATAATGCCTTGCCAAACCTGTCCTGTTGTTCAGTGAGCAATGCAAAGTTAAGGAAAACATGCCAGAGCAGGGATTGGACCCAGATTCTCTGGACCTCAGGCAAGCACTCTAGCCATTTGCCTATTTCTAATCCTGAAAGGAATATGACATTTTGTGTTAGCAGAGATAATTTGCATAGTTATTCCCATGAACAAATATCCAAATTCATCTTAGTCACTATAGCAAAACCTGTATTTTTATTTTCCTCGCTTTGATATTTCAGTATTTACATTTGGTATTTTGCTCACTTCGGCATTCAATATTTTATTTACTTCAGTGATACTATTTGGTAGAGGGTTTTGCTTGTTTGTTTTTGAATGTGATTGGTCCAAATGCAGCAACCACATTCAAATTCACATTCAAAACTTTGGAAAACCTGTCTAATAGTACCTTTTGAACAGAATGCAATACTGAATACCAAAGTGACCAAAATACCAAACAAAAGCTACTGAAATGCTGAACAAGACAACACCAAAAGAAAGATTCAAAATCACAAACCAAACCAGAAACAAATGCCACTTCATATCCACTCCATTAAAATGGATTCAAAGGGCATTTTCACACAAGACGCTCTCCACCCACCCCCCGCCCACTATTCATATTACAGGGCACCCATAGGGCAACACTGCAGCCCTGCAACATGTATAGTGGGTGGAGAGTGTTTTGTGTGAAAATGCCCAAAGATAAAGAATTTGTTGAATTTGACATTTTCTTAGGATATTTTTTTCAGCGCTATCCATTTCCCAACCACAGAGCTTGGGTGTTCTGTTCTCCTACTGACTAAAGCTGTTGCCTCGGATCAAAGGCAAATCACATCCTTTTGGTCAATGTGAGTGGGGGCTGTCCATCTCTGTGTATATTAGGTGGTAGGCAGCAGTGTGATGGCTACCTGACCTGCATTCCTAGACCCTGAGTGTACTCTTAGATCCTGCCTTATTTCTGCCTTACTTCCACCTTGCCCAAGCATCTCTTTTCCTACCTGTCTCCAGCCCAGGTCTGCATGTTTCCTGAGACTAGTCTATGGCTCTCTGGCTTCCGATTCCCAGCTCATGACCTAGCTCTTTCTGATTTGTTCCAGTTTTCTGGCTCCTGATTATTGGCTCTGGTCTCTCTCGGCTCGTCCAGTACATTCTTGTTTTAACCCTGAGTCCTGCCCCTCACCACTACTCTTCTCCCTTCTAGACTAGTCTAGGGAATAACATTAGGGGAAGAAAAAAAAACATAAAGAAAAAACAAAAACAACAATGGAGGCTGGGGGCTTGGGTGATGATTGATAGCGCATTGACCAGAATCCATGAGAGCCTTGTATATCTGTTCTACTTGCAAATATTTTATTTGTATTTAAGGGAAATATTAGGACCCTGTCTTGTCTTTCTTTTCCATTCCCAACTCACATGTTGCATGATGTTGCAGATTTAAGAATTAAGTGTTAAACTTTTGTCTAAACAGGAAGGAGAAAGAGATCATAATCCCTGGATGGCCTGTGATCTATTTTCCACAAACTCTTTTCCCTTTATGATAAGTGGACACGTCTCATAGCAGAATGGCTGAGGAACCTTTCTAAGTAGTTTGTCCACAGGACCAAACAAGCAGGTTCACAGCTAGTACAGGAGTATATGCCCCTTATCTCTATGTAATAAGATACTGTATCATTATTTATGGTTTTTCCTAAATTGAAAACTAAGCCTTTGTGAGAGCCTTGTGCAAGAAATAGCATTTAAAATGGAAAGAAGGGAAATAATTTGAAAACATGACAGAGTAAAATTACTGTATCTGCGACAATGGTTATAATTGCTTCAAATGGATTGTAAGGAAAACAAAGATAAAAGTTCAAATCTTCTGCATGGGAGAAAGAATGGTCTTGTGATATCAGGATTGAGTATATCTACATGAGACTTTCCCCAGCCACCAAACAGCAGATCAGAGAGGCCCAGAGGAACCCCTTCCCCGCATCTGCTGTTCAGTAGCCAGGGAGAGCATGCTCCTCTACCACCACCACCCCATCGACTATTTTGTGGCAGCTCCTCCCAGGGGTATGATCCTACTGTACAGCAGGAGTCCTGCTCCATGTGGATGGCTTCTCGGCTGACCTGTGGCATGGAAGTACTTGTGATGGAAGCCCCCCCTCCTGGATTCCCTGCAAGGAGGCTGCTCATTTGGACTTCTCTTCCCCACTGGCCTGAAGTGGGGCGGCTATGGTGGCCCTCCCCAGGGTGTTCAGGGTACCTAGCTGGCCCTATCTTGTGTGGCCTTACCCTCAATTTCCCCTTCATCTTCTTCACTACAGGGAAGAAGACAAGAACAACCCTTCTGTTTCTAAAGTCATTGAGCCTCAGTCATAATGCTGCCAGGGTCATCTACCTCGCCAGTCGCTTTGACCATGTGCAGCCCCTCCTCTCTTCACTTCACTGGCTTCCCCTTCCTGAACGAATCCTGCACAAGCTCCTAGTCTTCACCTATAAAGCTCTTCACAACCTTGCTCCCCCCTACCTCTCTGCACTTATCGCCCTCCATACTCCAGCCCGTGCACTTCGCTCCTCCTCTGTCCCTTCTCTCACCCTTCCACGCCTTCCCTGCTCCCCTAAGCGCCTTCGTCCCTTCTCACTTGCTGCCCCCCATGCCTGGAACTCCCTCCCTGTCCACATCCGCCTTGCCCCCTCCCTTCATACCTTCAAATCTCTCCTTAAAACTCACCTCTTTCGCTCTGCTCTGTCTGACTCTTTATCCTGCTGAGCCACTATTCCTATACCTACGATCGGTTTACCCTTATCCTTGCAACATGGACCTGCCTGCTGTCATTCTCATCGTAACCAAGCCAAGTACGTGCACTTGAGACCTCGCATCTTCATGAATGTTAGACCCCTTGTCTCTCCCTCTGTTCCCCTTCCTAAGTCTCTCCCCCAGCTCCTGTCTCTCAGATTGTAAGCCCTAGGGGCAGGGACCGTGTCTATTTTATTACTTTGTAAAGTGCCAGGTACACTGCTGGCGCTATATAAATGTTTGTTAATAATAATAATAATAATAATCATTGTGGCTCAGCTCTGGAGAAGGGATGGGGTTTACCACCTGGCCAATCAGAGGTGAGTTTAGTTTCGCTCAGTCTCTCCCCCCCCTCCCCCCCTCTCTCATCCTGCCTGGAAGAAAGTGGGAATAAAAGTGGGCAAATTTCAGCTCGAGGCTGAGCTGGCTAGTGTATCCACTGATAAAGCATAAGGGCTCATTTTAAATTTTTGCTTAGGTTCCCACAAAATGAAGAGTTGTCACTGCCACTTCCTGCTTAGCTTTAAACTCTCTGTTCATGTGAACAAAAGCAGAGTTAGTGTGATATCGAGGTTTATTATTTCAGAATACATTTTGGGGTATCTGTTCCCCTTCATATGGCATCAGAAAAGGGAAAATTAGATGCCTAACCAAATTCCACAGTTTATCTGAATCACAGGAAGTATAGTTCCAGGACATGATTCTCTTACTCCACCATGCAGAATATTTGAGTACAGAAATGCAGCTGCCTCTAGGTTTGGGGTGGCCATATATACTGTAATTCCTCACCATGTACTGAAATGCAATCATAATTTTACCCTTTTCAAAAATCCTAAAATCAACAGAATTAGTCAGTTCTCAGAATTTGAAACCCTAGGAATAGGTGTTTGAAATATTCGCTTTCAAGCAATCTTTAACAAAACAAAACAGAACAAAAATGCCTCAATATTTCCTCAAACAATTTATCAAACAGTACACAGCTGTAATACAAAATCTGGTCGGTGGACTTGTAACCTTGTACAGCGGACTTGTAAATAAGTTCTGGATCCTGTTCCCATTAAGTTGAGTAGTAAAACTACAATTGATTTTAATAGAAGTAATATGGTGAGCTATAAAAACAATCTTAGCAATTGGGGCATGTTAAGTGGTAGTTTAAGAAGTGGATGAGACCTTGAGTGTTAGACATTTCTGCTGGAATAATAGAGGCAATTCATTATTAGCCTGATACTTCTGGAAAACTAAGGGACAATATTCACTGGTAATATTTGTATAGCAAAGAAGAGCTGACAGTTAGTTTAGGGGTATCATTTGCCAGGGTGGAGTTCAGGAAACTGAACTAACTGCTTTCTTCATCATATTTTTCACAGTAGATCTTCAGAGTGTGTGTGTGTGTGTGTGTGCCACATAAAGAAAATTCAAGTGGTCTCTTATGCACTGATATTGCCTCCTACCCTCTGACATCCTTATTTACTCAAGGAAGAACATATCAAGCTCTGCATGACACAGCATATTGGTACTAGGAATTGAGAGACTATATAATCAGTGGCTATCCAGACCTTGTCATCTGACCCACGGCCCGGCACAAAATTTGGTAGTCTTTGATTTTTATTAAAATAAGAGGAATCCTTAATTAAAAACCTATTTTCCCTCTGATTATCTTCAGCAAATAGAAAGATATAGGTTTATTAAAATCAGTTTTATTTTCTCATTTCTAATTGTAAAAGCTGCAAAACACACACATACAAGCAGCTTATATATTTATGTGGGGGCGGACAGAACAAAAACAGAAAAAAGACCATTCACTGAAAAGGGAATACATTTAAAACTGC
Source organism: Sphenodon punctatus (assembly GCA_003113815.1). Classification (NCBI taxonomy): domain Eukaryota; kingdom Metazoa; phylum Chordata; class Lepidosauria; order Sphenodontia; family Sphenodontidae; genus Sphenodon; species Sphenodon punctatus. The sequence goes on from QEPC01003681.1 coordinate 2,451,406, forward strand.
ATACCCTGATAATGTTTGCAGTCAGAATAACTTGGCTTGTGAATTCATCTGCTCTCAAACTAAGGGTCGCCTTGTCCGTAGTTGATAGCTGACCTTTTAGAAAGCCAAAGGTGCTGCAGGAAATGGTGTTTGTGACTAAGCAGTTGGCACTGTTTCCTCTGAGCCAGTAAAGAACTAATACCCCGCTGTGGTGATCTATCAGGCATGGTGTGTTGTTAGAGATGCCGTTATGCAGGTAAAATGTAAGCTGCTGTACTACTTAACTCATGGTAATTAAAGATTCTAGAGTGCTTTTACACAAATACATGTGACAACATATTTTTCTCGGCAAACTATTCAGTGTAGTTAAGATAATTACATTAAAACTAAAAAAAAACAAAACTAAACTGCCTGAGTCAGACCAATAGTCCATCTTAGCCCATTATTGTCACAACCTGACACGGCAACAGGGGTTTCAAATGTATTTATTTATTTATTCAATTTGTATCCCGCCCCTCCTGCGAACAGCTCGGGGCGGCTAACAAGTTAATTATAAAAACAATTTATAAACAATATACTAAAACAATCCATAAAAACACTACAATAAAACAGGCTGGGATAAT
>QEPC01003681.1:2518293-2539725 GCA_003113815.1 Sphenodon punctatus
TTTTGATTGGATACAAGATTGATTTGCCCCTGTGTCTATCAGAGCTGTGAAAGCCTTATCTGCTATTTCTACAGAGACCATTGGAAATTCAAGGCTGACCTGAGCCTGTCTGTTCTCTGCCATCCTGTGTCACAGAGGGAGTTTCTGAAGCTTTTTGTGAGGATGTCAGTTGATCATAGTCTTTAGAGGACTGATAATTCCCTCTTTTATTAAAACCTTGTTTATTTCCTCTAAATCCACCTCTGGAATTGAAATCTTGCTTTGATTTATCAACGTCTCTATGGGGAAACTGTGATCCTTTCCTTAAGTCATATGTAGCTGCACCTTCTGGATTTTCAGAATCCTGGTTTTTCTGAGCTTGAAACTGCTTTTTATTTGAGCCTGGGTTCTTCCCTCCTTTGGCTGTATAATTTGGCTGATAATTCTGGGGAACAATTTTTTTCTAGAATTAGTATCTGAGGGAGATTTCTTAGATTTAGAACCTTCCTGTTCAAGATTCTTTCTTTTGGATTATCTCCCAAATAATCTCTCCCCAGAGTCTTATAAATATTCTGTACAATTTTTGGGAAGGACCTTCTTTTTTCCTGCTCAGTAATCAGCAAATATAATTTAGATTGAATGTCATCTTTTAATACATCACCTTTACAGAGGGTTTTAAGGATTCCCCATATCAAATCATGATTAGAGAGAAATTTCATTCCAACCCATAGGCCCTTACAATGCCTTGCTCTTCAGTTATCTTTCTTAGAATTTCATTTAAGTCAGCTATGCCCACTGAGTTTTTACATATAAATTAGCCAATAAACTTTCCCAATCATTACACCTCTGCTCTATAAAAGCAGCAGATGCTGGGACTGGAGAATTGCATAACCTCATCTTCTGCAATGGTGATGCTGTGGAAGTGACAGCTTTTAAAGCAGATAAATGGGATTCAAACCACATAGGAATTTCTTTAACTTCCTTGGGAGTGGGCCCCGTTACAGCCCTTATATTTGCCATATTTAAGACAGAAATTTCAGCTGGGTGTGCTCCTGGCACAACAGGTTGTCTTCCAACATTACTTCTTGTAAATTCTCTCAGATTTAAATATTCTCTCCTTAATAAAGCATACTCCTGTTCCCACTGGGCTGCATTAAAACCACGCAATTCCTCAGTGGTAGCTGGAGTATAATTATATCCACTTCCACTTCCAAAAATGTAATCAGCATTACCTATAGAAATAGGTCCATGCCTTCTTATATTTGTGGGCATTTCAACTATTACCCCTGCCATTAGGTTGAAATCTTGCCTATTGATAGGTAACACAGGAATTGTCAATGGATCAAAAACTACATCTCTTGGTCTCATAGAAACTATTACACCTGCATCATTTGCTTCAAAAGAAACAATTAGAAATCTGTGTCCAATTCCCCATTCTCCATTATTTCTAAACAATAATCATCTCCATCTCTGACTGTTACATTTTGCAGATTAGCAACCCATAGTGCATAAGGCACTTGGTTTAATTGAATGGCCATGATATAAAATACACAACATTCTTTTCTTTTAGTTAAGCTTAACAAACTCGAATATATCGAGAGGACAAAAGTAGTTAACCGTCTGGTGAACACTCCGGTGTACTTAATTATATATTCTTATGTCTCGAGCCCCACATTGGGCACCAATTGTCGAGTTGTGCCTTCGTTTCCCCAAAAGGAATTTGAGCTTAGTGGTCGAAGCGGTGTTCCGTGTAGCTGCTGTGGGAAGGAGAAGCTAGGGGAGGAGCTGTGTGTCTACTTGCCTGGCCTTCATTGGCTCCCTTCTCCTGCCAGGTACTACTTATCCAGGGGCTGGGGCCCCCTTGGGCACCATCCAAAGGGTGTCACCCATTGTCTGGGCCCGTTTTCTGGGGATGCAGTGCAGTGTCCTACCCCTTGGTCGGACTGGGAAAGGAGTGCCCGCCGAGGAACCGAAGGAGCTACGGGCCCAGCAGGAGTCTGGTGCCGGCCAGGAGTGGAGCAACCCTACTACTGTAGTTATTGGTGGGAGCTGGTGCTGAGAACAGTGGGGCATCAGACTCTGATGGGCTATGGAACGATCCATGGATGAATGGAAATGGATGGAAAAACAGTAAACTGCTGTGCCTGAGTGGGGTTTGCGATGGAGCTGGTGAGCTGCAAGATTACAATGCAGAGTTAGTCCACGGTGGCGCTGAGAGGGTGTGTTGAGGCAGCAGAGCCTCCCCCTCACTTCTTTACTTACCTGTTAGCTGTGCCTGAGCGGGGTCTGCGGCGGAGCTGGTGAGCTGCAAGATTAAAACGCAGAATTAGTACACGGCGGCACCCTTTTGCACGCCCTTCAGTGCGCCTCGGAGCAGGAGCCTGAGTCCTTTGCCCCTCTGTTGGGCACTTTCCGGGACTGAGTGGGGAGGAGAGTGAGTTGGGGGAGGGGAATTGTTGGTGTTTTGTTTTTGCGAGCAGTTGATAATACTGTGAGTGGGACTGTGAGAGGGTTTGCGAGCAAAAGGGTTTGTGAGCAAAAGGGTGCTGGCTGAGACGGCCGCTCCTAGAACCGGAGTGGGAAGGCGGGAAGGAATCACAAGAGTGAATAAACATTACAGGCTGCACAGGGCTGCTTAGGGATGGATAGGAAGAGAGGTCGTGATTCCACCTCCCTCTCACTGGATGGAGAACTGCCCTCCAAAATTATAAAGAACGTGGTGACCGAAGGAATAAGTGACTACCTCTCTACTCAGAATCGCTTCTCAACCCTGGTAGATCTCGAGGAGGACACTCAACTTCCCTTGGGTAGTTCCCTGCGGGTGTCTGCCTCCTGTGGGTCTTCTCCCGCCCAGGGACTGCAAACCAAGCCGCTGACCCATGCACTGACTATCTGTGGTGCCAAACAAGATTAATTGCAAGGACAGTGGATGCCCTCTTTTCTAGTATATCCGATTTAGACAAATCTGTCAGTAAGGTTAAACTACAGTTGGGTGAAGTAGTGAGTAGACTGGAGACTTTGGCCACGCACTTTCAGAAGGTACCATTACTTGAGGAGTCTCACCCGACTCAGAGATCTTTCCTGCTAAACCAAGCCCCCTCTAGACTCCTAGGCCATTGGCTTTCTAAGCAGGTTGAAATCCATGAAAAGGAGATCTATTTGTTTGTAGGGTTGGATTCTGACGGTACTTACCATCCCTGGGACAATTTGGATGTTGTTGTTAATAATCTTTCTTTTCTACTTAGCTGTCCAGTGAGATCATCATGCATTACCAACATTGCTAGATCTCCCCAGGGCAATTGGCTTTTTAATTTGAAGGTTACTTTCTCCAATAAAGTCTGGGTTAGGGAATTGATTAAGGCACAAAAGTATTTTAAAATTAGGGGAATTTCTATCGATAGGGTTCTGGTCTATAAGAAAAGCCCAGACATAGGGGAGAAAAAATCTAGGTACCCTCCATGCCCTTTTTCTTGACCTAATTTAACACCTATGGGAGTTAGGATATTAGGTACCCCTAGAGTAACTCCTCCAACAGAGATCAGGGGGTCCTCGTTGGCATCCAATAGTCAATCAGAGATGGCAATGGAAGGTCCACCGGATTTGATGGATTTAGGAGTTGACTTAGCTTCCCAACCCCAGTGCACTGAAGTCCAGGTTCTTCAGCCTCATGCTGTCTCCCAGTTGGGTCCCACCAACCCTCAAGCCCTCCCCAACTCAGATCATTCTAAAAGATAAGTTAGGGCCAGATATAGGGGTAGCTAAATGTATGCAGGACCATAGACTCCTGATGGTAGACTTTGCCACTAAGGTGGGATCCTTTTTATTGGGTCAGATAGCAACAGATGATCTGACCTACATTTGGGAAATGTTTTGTAAACTCTCAGTTATTGATCAGGACAACTTCCTATCCCGCCTGGGACATATTAGGAGATTTGCTCAATCAGCAGAGATAAACTTTAAGGCTTCAGATCTTAAAGAAGACTACTGTCCTCAAAACCATCTAGAAGTGCTAACAGCAGCCCGGTATTTGTCCAATGCTGAGATAGGCTCTCCACCTAAGGACATTAGTGGTTTAGTGAAGGGGGAGATTATACAATCACATCAGGGGACCACTGAAGGAAGTTATGTTAGAACGATGGTACCTAAGAGTAATGTGGTCATATTGGACTCAAGTTTACTTCTGGTTGAACCTGTTCCAGAGGCCTCCTGACTGGAGGATGCTCAGACAGCCTCTAATGTACCAGATATAGCCAGTAGAGATATGTGAGAGGGCCATAGAGATGCCCTGGTAACAAAACCCCTTATGGGGGTTACGGTGGGTTTATTCTCTCTGACCTCTTGGAATATAGCAGGCTTAAAAGCTAAATCCAAGGATAGGAGTGGCTCAAATTTTTGGGAAGGTTCGATCTTATATGTTTTCAGGAGTCTTGGCTGAACCAAGAGGATACCTTGAGTCTAGAGGGTTTCCAGATTTTTTTACATGGGGGACAGAAGAAAGGTGGCAAGGGCAGAATTTCAGGCGGCCTTGCCTTTTCTGTACCAGATCTCAGGGCGGGATTGTTTTGCCCACTGGACTCGTCAAGGCCTGAGTATCAAATAGGCCTACTTAAATTGGGTAACTACCCGAGTGGATGATATATTGTAATCAATGTTTACATACCTCCCACAGTTTCAGATTATTATAGAGCAGATGTTTGGTCAGCTCTGGAAGAAACTATGCTAGAGCTGGGGAACCAATTTCCTACTGCAGCTTTTGTTTTAGTGGGGGATTGGAATGTCCACATGGACAAAACATCACCAAGGCTTACGTTTCCCCCCGAACCTGAGTTGGAAACAGAATGGGGTAAACCTCCCAGTGTTACTTCTGCCAAGCTATTCCTTGAGGGATTGATCCAGAGGTTTGACTTGGTGGTTGCAAATCAAGACCTCCTCGATGATAAAGTGGGTTTTTGTACTTTCATGGGCCCACAAGGCAACAGCAAGGTGGACTTAATTTTGATAGCGGCAGATAGGCAAGAGCTGTTTGGGGAGGTCAGCCTTACATTAAGGCCAGAAAGTGACCACCTTACCTTAAGTATTGGGCTGCAGATGGACATGATCACTTGGACTGGGAGTCGGGTATCTGGTACAAGAGATCTTTATGTTAGACCTAGAAAACTAACCCCTGCAGTACTTATGAGTGAGTTTCAGGTTATTAGCCGGGGAGACAATGTTCTCTACTGGGTCCAATCTATACAGGACTCTGCAGATTTGGACCTAGTACTGAATTGCTTTAAAGACATACTCAAGCACCTTTGAGACAAATTGTTTAAGGGAGGTAGACCTATAAGACCTAGGCAGTCACCCCATAACCCTTGGTATGACTTGGAATGTAGATCTGCTAAAAGGAATCTTATTAAATCAATCCAAGGGCCTATGGGAGGAGTATAGCTACCTGAGGGCCTCTTACGCCCTCCTATTAGGAGATAAAAAGAGGGAATATTATGATGGAATATGGGCAAAGATGGCGACAGATTTTGCTACGGGGCACTCGGCTGGCTTTTGGTCCTCTCTGAATAAAATTATCAGACCCAGGGGTGCATCTAATTGCTGGGCCATCTCAATAGAGGTTTGGGTGGACTTCTTCAAGGGATTATACTCGAATTGCCAGGTGCCTTTGGAACATTTGGTAAGCCCTTTACAGACATATGATCCAACCAAGTGGCAACTGGAAGATTTTTCAGAGGATAAAATCATCAAGGCCATTATGTCATTAAAGCAGCAGAGGGCACCGGGCCCTGATAAAATCACGGCTGAAATGCTTCAGGCAGCTCCAGTATGGTGGGCCTTGGTCCTATCTAAACTATTCCTTAAGGTCAGTAATGGCCTGAAGGTCCCTCAATCCAGGGTTAGAAGCTGGATAGTATCCATTTTTAAGAAAGGCAAGGTACAGGACCCTGGCTCTTATAGACCAATCAGTTTACTATCAGTGATTGNGGTTACTTTCTCCAATAAAGTCTGGGTTAGGGAATTGATTAAGGCACAAAAGTATTTTAAAATTAGGGGAATTTCTATCGATAGGGTTCTGGTCTATAAGAAAAGCCCAGACATAGGGGAGAAAAAATCTAGGTACCCTCCATGCCCTTTTTCTTGACCTAATTTAACACCTATGGGAGTTAGGATATTAGGTACCCCTAGAGTAACTCCTCCAACAGAGATCAGGGGGTCCTCGTTGGCATCCAATAGTCAATCAGAGATGGCAATGGAAGGTCCACCGGATTTGATGGATTTAGGAGTTGACTTAGCTTCCCAACCCCAGTGCACTGAAGTCCAGGTTCTTCAGCCTCATGCTGTCTCCCAGTTGGGTCCCACCAACCCTCAAGCCCTCCCCAACTCAGATCATTCTAAAAGATAAGTTAGGGCCAGATATAGGGGTAGCTAAATGTATGCAGGACCATAGACTCCTGATGGTAGACTTTGCCACTAAGGTGGGATCCTTTTTATTGGGTCAGATAGCAACAGATGATCTGACCTACATTTGGGAAATGTTTTGTAAACTCTCAGTTATTGATCAGGACAACTTCCTATCCCGCCTGGGACATATTAGGAGATTTGCTCAATCAGCAGAGATAAACTTTAAGGCTTCAGATCTTAAAGAAGACTACTGTCCTCAAAACCATCTAGAAGTGCTAACAGCAGCCCGGTATTTGTCCAATGCTGAGATAGGCTCTCCACCTAAGGACATTAGTGGTTTAGTGAAGGGGGAGATTATACAATCACATCAGGGGACCACTGAAGGAAGTTATGTTAGAACGATGGTACCTAAGAGTAATGTGGTCATATTGGACTCAAGTTTACTTCTGGTTGAACCTGTTCCAGAGGCCTCCTGACTGGAGGATGCTCAGACAGCCTCTAATGTACCAGATATAGCCAGTAGAGATATGTGAGAGGGCCATAGAGATGCCCTGGTAACAAAACCCCTTATGGGGGTTACGGTGGGTTTATTCTCTCTGACCTCTTGGAATATATCAGGCTTAAAAGCTAAATCCAAGGATAGGAGTGGCTCAAATTTTTGGGAAGGTTCGATCTTATATGTTTTCAGGAGTCTTGGCTGAACCAAGAGGATACCTTGAGTCTAGAGGGTTTCCAGATTTTTTTACATGGGGGACAGAAGAAAGGTGGCAAGGGCAGAATTTCAGGCGGCCTTGCCTTTTCTGTACCAGATCTCAGGGCGGGATTGTTTTGCCCACTGGACTCGTCAAGGCCTGAGTATCAAATAGGCCTACTTAAATTGGGTAACTACCCGAGTGGATGATATATTGTAATCAATGTTTACATACCTCCCACAGTTTCAGATTATTATAGAGCAGATGTTTGGTCAGCTCTGGAAGAAACTATGCTAGAGCTGGGGAACCAATTTCCTACTGCAGCTTTTGTTTTAGTGGGGGATTGGAATGTCCACATGGACAAAACATCACCAAGGCTTACGTTTCCCCCCGAACCTGAGTTGGAAACAGAATGGGGTAAACCTCCCAGTGTTACTTCTGCCAAGCTATTCCTTGAGGGATTGATCCAGAGGTTTGACTTGGTGGTTGCAAATCAAGACCTCCTCGATGATAAAGTGGGTTTTTGTACTTTCATGGGCCCACAAGGCAACAGCAAGGTGGACTTAATTTTGATAGCGGCAGATAGGCAAGAGCTGTTTGGGGAGGTCAGCCTTACATTAAGGCCAGAAAGTGACCACCTTACCTTAAGTATTGGGCTGCAGATGGACATGATCACTTGGACTGGGAGTCGGGTATCTGGTACAAGAGATCTTTATGTTAGACCTAGAAAACTAACCCCTGCAGTACTTATGAGTGAGTTTCAGGTTATTAGCCGGGGAGACAATGTTCTCTACTGGGTCCAATCTATACAGGACTCTGCAGATTTGGACCTAGTACTGAATTGCTTTAAAGACATACTCAAGCACCTTTGAGACAAATTGTTTAAGGGAGGTAGACCTATAAGACCTAGGCAGTCACCCCATAACCCTTGGTATGACTTGGAATGTAGATCTGCTAAAAGGAATCTTATTAAATCAATCCAAGGGCCTATGGGAGGAGTATAGCTACCTGAGGGCCTCTTACGCCCTCCTATTAGGAGATAAAAAGAGGGAATATTATGATGGAATATGGGCAAAGATGGCGACAGATTTTGCTACGGGGCACTCGGCTGGCTTTTGGTCCTCTCTGAATAAAATTATCAGACCCAGGGGTGCATCTAATTGCTGGGCCATCTCAATAGAGGTTTGGGTGGACTTCTTCAAGGGATTATACTCGAATTGCCAGGTGCCTTTGGAACATTTGGTAAGCCCTTTACAGACATATGATCCAACCAAGTGGCAACTGGAAGATTTTTCAGAGGATAAAATCATCAAGGCCATTATGTCATTAAAGCAGCAGAGGGCACCGGGCCCTGATAAAATCACGGCTGAAATGCTTCAGGCAGCGCCAGTATGGTGGGCCTTGGTCCTATCTAAACTATTCCTTAAGGTCAGTAATGGCCTGAAGGTCCCTCAATCCAGGGTTAGAAGCTGGATAGTATCCATTTTTAAGAAAGGCAAGGTACAGGACCCTGGCTCTTATAGACCAATCAGTTTACTATCAGTGATTGGCAAGCTTTATGCTAAATTTCTTTATAAGCATCTGGAGTCATGGACTAATGAGAATGCAGTGATTCTGCAGGAACAGTTTGGATTTAAGACAGGCCACTCAACCATTGACTGTTGTTACATTCTTCAACATATCATCTATAAGTACCATAAGATCAAAAAGGGTAAATTGTTCTTGGCATTCATTGATCTAACTAAGGCATTTGACACAGTCCCCCAAGCAAGGCTATGGGCAAAACTCAGAACTCTGGGAATTTGTCATAAGCTGCTTTTGCCTATAGTCCAATTGTATTCCAATAACGAGGCCGCTATTAAATGTGGCAATTTGTCTTGGCAAGCTAGCAACTTCAGAGGGGGGTTCGCCAGGGCTGTGTCCTGGCCCCACTCCTCTTTAACCTATATGTATCCGACATAATCAAATTTTTGGGATCCAGAGACATCCATGCACCTAGGGTGGGAAAAACTCAATTAAGCACACTACAATTTGCAGATGACATTGTATTACTCTCACAGACAGAGATAGGTTTAAAATGGTCCTTAGGGAAGTTGCAACTTTATTGTCAGATAAATGGGCTAAAGGTCAATGCCTTAAAATCCAAGATCTTGATCTTAGGTAAGAAACCCAAAGTCTCTAGGTGGAAAACTGGCATTGGGGACATGGAGGTGGTCAATGTATTTAAATATTTTGGAGTTACATTCACCACTAGAGGCACCTGGAATGCATACCTCCAGAGGCCTCGAAGGCAGCCCGAGCCCTAGGAAGGGCCGCAAATATTTCTAAGGGAATCTCTGTTTCCGCTATTCTGAGAGTTTACCAGGTCAAGGTTCCCCCTGCAGCTGCATTTGGGATAGAATTAATTCCGTGTCCCAATATTGATATCTTGGAAAGAGTCCAAAATATTTTTCTTAGGAATATACTCAGAACTGGGCCTGGTGTCCCAGGGGCCATCCTGAGGGCCGAAACGGGTATTATATCAATTGAAACTTATGCCAAAAAGTCTTTCATTAGGTTCTGGCTGAGAATTCTATCACTTCAGAAATCCCACCTACTGGTCCAATGTCTGAAAGAAGAATTGACCAATTCAGGGCCAAGACCTTACCCATGGCTAAACTATTTGGGGGCTCTCCTCGGTGATATGGGTTTCTCCTTTCGATACTTTGTTGGAAAGCAATTAGCTGCAATAAAAAGGGAGGTAAATCAGAGGTTGGGGGACATCTCACAGCAGGAAGATCTTGGGGAGATCTCCGGCTGGAGGGTGGCTCCTCTTTTGACCCAATTGAAGTATGATGTAGCATTCAAATCCTATTTAGACCGTTTGGTAAACCCAAGACTGCGGAGGAGTTATAGTCAGCTTCGTTTTCAGCTTGTGCAGACCTCAGTCTTGGAGGGCAGATACCATTAGGTGAAATATGACCAGTGATGCTGTACTTGTAGAATTAAGGAGATGGAAACTATGGATCATTTCCTCTTGTGATGCTCTTATTATTCAGCCCTGAAGGTAACGTGGTTGTTTCCACTCCTTAAAGAAAACATGACCTTTGAGTCAGAGGGATGTTATCCATTCCTCCTTTCACTCTCTAGTAGGGAGGATTTGGTAAAAATTGCATCCTTTGTTTGGCTGGCATCCAGGAGGAGGGCCAGTATAAAGGTAAAACCACCATTGCTGGGCCAGCCAGTCTAGAGGGACCACCCCCTTGCCACTATCCAACTTGGGCCTGAGGAAATAAGTAGGTTTGTGTTTTAATACTAATTACTTGTTATTATCATAAGTTTCTTAGTATTTTGTAAATGGATTGTTACATGGTGTTGGAGAATGTATGTTTAGCCCCAGGTGCATGGGGAATTTTTTATTGGTTTTAACTTATTTTTTCTCTACTGGTTGACTTTTCTGACCTCTTTGGATTTATTATACTATGGATGAGTTAAAGTTGTAGTAGAGTTATTTTAGCTTATTTTATTTTTTGTACATTTGGGAGGATAGGCGGTTAAGGTATTTTGTATTTTGTTACATATCTTACCTCGATATATATATATATGTTATTTGTGTTTATTGTTTGTCTGTTTGCTTGTTCTTTGTTTTGACTATAGCGATGGCTGAGCCTCAATAAACATATATATATAGTGGTCCAGGCCTGATATGATCTGGTCTGGATATAGGATGCTTTTTTCCAATATGTGGAATTCGAGTTCACACTTTGCTAATAAGCCAGCCAGCTCAGCAAAGTATTGTAAAGACCAATTCATTTATATAAATGAGGCTATGAGACTTATGAATATTATAAAATATGAAGCAATAGTTTACTTAAGTTCAAATAAAGACATAGTACAAAAGAAACAGTGTCAGTTAAAAGTACATGACTTAGAAAGACATTTCTGTTCAGAGAACAGCTCTGTTACAAATTCAAAGATCTTAACATCTATAAGATATAACATATGCTCTAAGTATTATTGCTATGGTTGACTCAATGCATCATATAGGATATAACATATTACCCAGTCCTTTCCCCATTCTGCCAGATGAAAGAAGTGAGAGAAGCTTCAGGAAAGGAAGCTTTCTGAAAAATCCATCTTTCCTCTCTCTTCTTATAGAATGAAAGATGCTTGGAGGTCAGCTAAAAATGACGTCAGGTCAAAACTGCTGACAGGGAGGGGTTTTTCTCAAAATACATAGTAAGAAGCCTGTTGATACATACTAAACAGGTTGCTATCATAAGATAGGATTAACAATGAGTAAACTCCAAACAAACAAGGCCTTTTCCTGCCCTGCCAGGGAGTCACGTATCTTGACTCTAATCAACAGAAACTGTTAATTTCATTAAGAGACAGACTTGATTATATCATCTATTCCAGTATACAGGCTGATTTTCCAGTATCTGGTCAAGAGTTGAGTAGAAAGGTCACTATAGGACAGCTCTTTTAAGAAGTCATTATACAGAGAGGCTAATTCTGATTTCCAATATATTGAAACACACATGGTAGACACATATATGCCTATATACAAGATACATGGCATCTGAAGGGTTGGGACCAGGAAGAATCTCAGTGAAATCAGTAGTGCAAATGATGGGTGCAGCCACATAAGATGTTACCCAATTTTTGGCAGCTTTATCCCACTTTGGGCAACGTTACCATGCGATGCAGTGGCTTGAGTGGATGGCAGTCACCAGATTCACTCTGCTTTGGGAAAGCCTTATCCCACTTTGGGCAATCTTGCTACTCTCTGCATTCTCAGAAAAAAGCAGGTGGTGTAGGGTGTATCAAGGTTGCCCAAAGTAGGATATGGCCACAAGGTGGGGCTGGCTCCTCATGTCATGTCTGCTGACCCTAAGTGTGGTGGCTGTAATTACCTGCCATGAGGCGGGCGAGGATCATGGCATACAAAGGATGCTTTATAAAGGTCTAGGCCAATGCATTAAAACTGGAAGTTAGTCTGAACAGGCAATCTAACCAAGAGGCAGTCCAGGAAGAGCTGTGCAGGGTCTAAAAAGATAAGCCAACAGGTCAAATCCTAGGAAGTCAGTCCAAAGGGGCCAGGACAAGGGCTGAAAAGGCAGGTGAGGTAAGAAGGAAGGCAAAGTGGAGGGCTGTCCATGCTGGAAGGACTCTGTTGCCAATATGCTTTCTATTTCCTATGCTGGCTCTATAAAGAGGGCCAATCAGGAGGGCAGGATGTACTGAGCTGTTTAGAACTTAGGGTGCTTTTAGACAAGCACATCCCCACCCATCACTCATCCATCATACATGCTGCAGGGCAACCATAGGGCACCACTGCAAACCTGTAAAATGCATGATGGGTGTGTGATGGTTGGGTGATGGGTGCGGAGGTGCTTGTCTAAAGACACTCTTAATGCTAGATTGCTGAGTCAGCACCATATCCCCAGGTGGCAGAGTGAGTAGGGAATCCTGCAGAACTGGGTTTGGGAGTTAGTCTTTCAGTGGATTCTGAGACCCTATTTTTATTTATTTATTTATTTATTTATTTATTTAGATACTTAATGTTGAGACTTAAATATAATCCTGTGACCTCAGACAGCAACAAAGTTAATCAAAATATATTAAACATTAATTGGAATTGTGACCCCGGGTGTTTTCAGACATGATGCTAACCCCACTTTAACCACACTTGAACATTTTTTATGCATGTTGCAGGGCACAAACACAGCCCTGCAACATGCATAAGAAATGTTCAAGTGTGGTTAAAGTGAGGTTAGCGTCATGTCTGAAAACACTCCTCATTTGCAGAAGCTCTGGGCTATGGGCTAAGGGCTTCATTTTCTAGTAGGGTGGCCAGATATTTAAATTTCAGAGGGCACTTATGAGAAATTCAGGTTACAGAGATGAAATGGAGCCAATGCAGCCTTGCAACCTGCATTTCTCATAAGTGTCCTCTAAAATTTGCATATCTGTCCATTATCGTCCAGAGAGCTGAGCACTTTAGTCTTGATCCTGGAAAACACTTCCATAATGCCCATCATCATCTATCTTAAATGCTTGGTAGCATTAGGGCTTATGTGCTCACTGCTTGGCATACATCAGGACTGAACTCTAAAAACTCAGGTTTTTACATTTTATAAAGAGACTTCTGCATTTACCTTGCTATCTGGGTTAGTCTTCTTAATTAAAGAAAAACACCCTGATTATGTTTTCTGTGTGTAGGTGGTGGAGTACATAAACAGTGCAGAAAAAGCTGGTATTCAAGGATAACAGACATTCAAAGCAATTTGAAAGCGATAAAACATCGTATGCTGTACTTTTTTCAAAAAGGGTTGTGCCAAGCTGTTCTGTAATGTTCTTTCTCACTAAATCAGCCCTCTCTCCAAGCTCTCTGCTACATTAGCTAAGCTAGGAATGCAGTTGACTCAGGCAATGCTACTATGTGGTGCATTCATTGTAGGCTACAATCTACTACCTAAATTTACTAGGTATCTAATATGAAAAATTGTTTTCATCCTCAAATTTTACCAGTCATGTCATGTCACATTAGGCAGTGTAATAGAACATTAAGTGTGTAATGAGACATGACTGCTAAAATGTAAAGAACGATGCACATTCAGATTAGATACAAGCTATCACTTTAGATGGGGTAGCCATTCTGAAATGCTGGGCGATAATATGCAAAACAGCTACTTGCAGATTCTGAGTCACTGTGACAGTAAAATCAAAGCAAAAATGTTATAAACTTTCCAAAACTTGCCATGTCGCCTCTTTTGTCATCTTGGACTGAGATATGCATACAGTAGGATCCACATAAGTAACACTTGCCTATGTCACATTTCTGGTTAGGGTTAAAGAAATGTGTTCACCCAGCCCTAAGTTTGACACTAATTTTAGCAAATGTATTACTTTTTGTAACAGATAACTTGAATTTTACACCCTGGTAACTTGGATTTCTCATTTCTATCTCCATTCTCCTTTTATTTAACTCCTACATAGTTTGAATTTCCAGCTAGTCAAACTTTTATAGAGGTCCAATAAAATTTGACTTAACAGGATTCTCGTGTATATTTCAAGAACATATTTGTAAAAAATTTGCCACATAAGTGTTTGTTTGGAAACATTAATGTAAAGCATTTCCTTATGCAGTTATTGGCATGAGTAAGTACCCACAGGATCAGCTCCTTTAATCTGATTCTCATTCAGTCCCTTACAGACATTGGCTTTCCAGCACTAAGCATGCTTGTTATTTACAGTGATTTGTCCTTCTTTACATATACATGTCTTCTTTGAGTGCCTGAGCTGCAGGCCACCACTCCCAAACAGTTCTATCCATCTGAAGAGGTCTCCAGCCCATGGGAAGTGTTTCATGCAGCAGATGCTGTGCAATAAGAAAGGGACCCCATGCTAGCAATGACAAACAGACTCTTTATTAAGACAACTATTTACATACTGCTGCTTGCAGCCAGAGCACTCTCTCACACACAAGCTCCAGGTGTTTCCTTTATATAGTCCCCCCCTGCAACTCCAGTCCCGACCTGCAGGTTGGTACAGGGGACTAACTGGGCCAGGCAGACCTAGTCTCTGGACCAGGCAGCCAGTCTAGGTCCATATCCGCTCAGCTGGGGGACCTCCAACCTCACAGTCCTGTTTCTTTCCTAGCCTCCGCTTTTAGGACCTACTGCTCCTCATATAGTCCTATTTGGCCTAATTAGCTTAGTGCCTGCTTGCTACTGCTTGGGTATTGGCTAGCTCAAAAGCTAAACCTTCCAGGACTTACCTGTGGCTATCACCCTGTCACAAACCCCTTTCCCAAGGTGAAAACAGACAGGCACCTTAACTGTGCATTAACACCACTTTAACATTTCTTAGGCATGTTGCAGGGCTGTATTGACACCCTGTGCAGCCTTACAACATGCCTAAGAAATGTTAAAGTGATGTTAAAGTGCATGTCTGATTTCACCCTCTTTCATTTCAAGTCCAAAGATTCAGATCCTCCCTTGAGTAAGTTCTTTTCTTCTCCTAAGTGCAGAGCTCAGCCCCTCCTGTCTGAGTAAGCACATGTGCTCACCTCTTCTTCCTTCCTCTTTACCTTTAGTTCCTCTCATCTCCTTATTCCACTGGAGTACATCCCCTCTCCTCTTGTGCCATTACTAAACCTCCTCAGCCCCTATTTGGTCCACAGGCAATTGCTAAATTCAAATTATCCCACAAATGGGGGGAGGGGAAGAATTTATTCCTGATGTAAAATACCCTCTGCTTCTTGGATCAGAACTCATCTGCCTAGGGAGTGGGGCTGTGCTTATTTATGCAACCCCCAAGCATTTAGCCAGGATACGACTTGGGGAAATTTAGGATAGGGAATTTTAACTCGTTTTTATTTGTGTATTTTAAAAAGTATTTTATGTATTGTAACCCCCCTTGAACTTTGGGGGTTTAAAATAAATAAATAAATAAAATAAGGATGGCTAAGGGTTGCTAGGAATTACTGCAGTAAATCTAGTACATAACAATAATTAATTTACTGAAATCAGTAAATTGCCCCTAGTATTGCCCCAGGAAAAATTAAAAATACAAAGACTAACAAGGGCTGGAGGCAGCGACATTTCCAAATCTGCCCATTTCTGACTATTTGATCTACCCGTACTTTCAGAAGTGTTGCATAAGGGGGAGTGAATGTCCAGAACTTGAGTACTGGACAATAAGTGGCATGTTGTGTCTGAAAGGGGACAATAAAATGGTCTACATTGCATAACAGGCTTCCAAGAATTATGCAGTAGAGTCATGTTTTGTCTGTATATTGAATAACAGTGGCACCATGAACGATTACAATATCTCTAGAAGTAGGAATGGCAGACTAATTTGCCCAGGAAAATGAGCATAATGAAAGGAGAGATCACAGATATGGAAATGCACATTTAGAGACAGGAGCTTCTAACACTATCAGATCAATCTGCACATTATGTCCCTTGCATTTCATATTTAGAACAGCGATCCTGTTTATTCTGAGTGCCGCTGCCGTGTTATTAGGATGTATGTGCTAGGCTGTGCCACCCTGTTCTGAAGTCGGCAAGAACATTCACCTCAGAAACAACAGCAACCTATTATCTAGAGATGCACTTTAGTATTTATTTACTGCAGTTTCATTTTTGTTTACTTAGTATTTGTTCTGTTTCATTTATGTTTTATTTTCCATTGAAGTCAATGGGAGCCCTTTCCCATAGAAGAGAATGGGAAAAGTTCCATGGGATTTCTAAAACTAGTGAAGTGTCTACTAAAGTCAAGTGTAATGTACTTTTCTGGCACTGGTTGGGGTGGTGGTGGTACAGGTAGCACTGAGTTGGGGGGGGGGGCAAAGGCCAGGGGCTTTCAATGGGTGGAGGTTCTTTGGAGGTGGCTGGGAGCTCTGTGGGTGCTTTGTGGCTTTGGATTGGGGTGCTGTGGGGTCAAACGGGCCTGGCTGTGCCTAGGTGAGGGGCAAGGGTTAAGGGGAGCTGGTACTTGGGGGAGGGGAGTTCTGGTGACACTGAGTGGGGGGGGGGAGGGAATTCCAGGGACTGGGGGATTTTAGTGGGTGTGGGTGCTTTGCTTCTGCATGGCAATTGGCTCTCTAAACCCCTCTGCCTGCCTCCCCCCTGCCCCACCCCATAGCCTCCTTGCCTCACCTGTGCTGCATCCTGAGATCAACTTTGCTTTCTGCTTGTTCCTAGCTGCCCTCTTCGCTTGCAGTTGGGACAAGCAGAAAGCAAAGTTGATCTCAGGACACAGAACAGGCCAGATGAGGCAGCTGCAGGGTGGTTGGTGGGTCTGAGCCTGGCCAGGAAGGGCTAGCAGTAACCCAGGCTGGAGAGTGGAGCTAGGAGATAGAACAAAATGGGAGAACAGTAGCGTTTCCAAAGACCAGGTGAAATTGACTGGGCTGCAATTAACAAGAGGGGAAAGATGCAGAGCAGCTGAGAGGAAGCCAAACAGAGCCCAGAAAATGGCAAAGGCACCTTTTTCAAATTTAAATACTAAACAGAATGTTAAGTATCTGCTGCTTGCTTTAGTATTATTAGTATTAATACTGAAGTGCCCACATTAATGCACTTTGGTATTAATACTAAATTAATATTCCCATCCCTATTATTTTCAGAACAGGAGAAACAAACCAAAACAGGACTGATCCCCCTTGCGCCCTCCTTTTCTGAAACTGAAAATGTACAAAAGAAAGATGACTGAGGACACGCTCCTTCAATAGTCAATTAAAATCAAGGGTAAAGCTCCCATTGATTTCAATTGAGGGGGCTGTGCCCTGAGCAGGATTAGCACAAGGAGTTTTGCAGCCCTAGGCAAACAAAACGTTGCAGTCCTTCCTGCCCAGACACTGTGCCCCAGATGACTCTGTGCACCTCAGGGGATCATCACTCCACAAGGGAATGGCGGAGTGGGCTGGCAGACTCTGTCCCAGAGTTGCCTCTGCCTGGGCACTGAGGAGCTGGTGACCCTGGCTCCCCTCACCTTCCAGCCCACAACCTAGTTGCCCCGCTCACTGAATCAGTAACTTCATGGTGAATCTGAAACTGTTGCAGCTGTGGCTGAAACTAGATTCCCAGAGCCAGGCAGGCCGTTCCTGCAAAAACATCTTATCACCCTAGATGGCTAACTGTGCTGCCTGTACGGTTATGCTGGCCCGCACCCCGAGTATTTGTGCTGGTATCTAGGTTTCAGGGAATTCACAAGACTTTTTCCCGGAGTGGGGCTTGAGCCCAGGGGTGGGACACAAGCACTGACCTTGGACTTCCCATGCTCATTTTCTTGCCTGGGCAGTGCCAATTGCATGGTAACCTACACAAGTTGAATGGATTGGGGAAACTGGAATAACCCTACACAATTAAACTTAAGAAAGGTGTCAACTTCCCTTAATGGAAACAGTGAATATGCGTTCCTTGAGATGGTTTACAAGGGAGTTATAGAACCAGTCAACAAGCCTTCCAACTGATGTGCACCCATGGTCATTGTGGTTAAACCATTGGAAGACATACACATCTGCATTGACATCTCAGAGCTCAACGATTGTGTGGAACAGGACCACTACCCTGTGCCAGTGACTGAATACACACTTGGACAATTGCAAAATGCCAAAGTTTTCAGTAAGTTAGACACCAACTCAGGATTTTGGCAGATACTGATCTCAAAGGAATCTTCTGCTCTCACCACATTTATTACTCTGTTTGGAAGATATAGATTTAAATGCTTACCATTCTGGATCTCTTCTGCACCAGAGATGTTCCAAAAAAAGTATGAGCCAGCTGCTGAAAGCCATGGAAGGAGTGGTCTGTCATATGTATGACATCCTGGTTTATGGTCCTGTTGAGGTCCATAATGATCACCTACAGAAAGTATTATATAAACTTCAAGAAGCTGGGCTTACGTTGAATACTAGCATTGAAAGATAGTGCCCAATTTCTGGGCCATGTGATCAGTGCAGGAATATGCCCTGATGAGAGCAAGACCAAATCTATATACAAAATGCCAACGTAACAGAGCTGAAGAGGTTCCTGGGCATGATTAACTTCTTAGGTAAATATATACCCAGAATGGCAGACATCACACATCCCCTGTATGAACGGTTGTGCTCTCATATGGAATGGATATGGGGACTAGCACAGAATAGCTCATTTGAAGTGTTAAAGAGGATTTCCTGCTCTGCATAGAGTTTGGCAATCTTTGATCCCAGCGAACCTACCATAGTTTCTGCTGATGCATCATCTTATAGCCTGGGGGAAATTCTTTGTCAGGCACAAAGGGTGCAGCCACATGATCAAGGGCAGGCCCAATCCCTGAGCATTTTCAGCCACCACACTTTGGGCCAGTGGACAAACAAACAGCTCAATTTTTGGGCAGCCGTATCCCACTTTGGGCAACCTTGCTATGTCCTGCGTCACCAGCCTTTTTGGGTATAGCAAGGTTGCCCAAAGTGGGGTGAACATCTGGTGGCTGCTGGCCACCAGATGCAAGCCACTGCATTTTATAATAACATTGCCCAAAGTGGGATAAAGCTGTCTAAAGTGGGGTAACATCTCTTGTGGTTGCACCCAAAGTGGTGGAAAAATAAGACTGGTAGCATTTGCATCACTGTCAGACCTACCAGTTGCGGCGCCTGGGGGGGGGGGACACGGTTGGCATGCTCTGGGATCCCCAGAACCCCTATCCCCCATGGCAGCCTCACCTCCCACGCCTGTGGCCGGGCCAGGGCCAAACACAGTAAGGGAGTCCCCACGTTGTCGGGTTTCCATAGCAATCCGCTCCGACGTAGCGGACAGCGACGCAGGCCCACCCCCTTGCGTTGCTCCGCACGGTTGCGGGAGCGTCAGGAGTCGGGGCTTACATTTGAAAAGCCAGAGCTGTGAGGCACACAGCGCCGGTAATCAGAGCACTGTAGACTGGCCCTGGATTGACTGCGTTTGTCCTAAGCTAAGTGTGACCCTTCTGTTCCCTTCCCTAGTGTGTTATTTGTATTTATTGTCATAGCTTGTATTGTACCCTTACCCTTTGATCTTGGTTTTGTGTGTGTGTATGAAAGGGAGGACTGAGTGTGTGGCATGATAGACCCTCCCCCTCCGGGATTTCCCTTCGTCGTCCCCTTCTTTCCCTGGTGAGTGAACGGGACCTTCTCCTGTCATGTGACCCTTGGTACTCTACCCAGCCCCGCACAGCTCCAGCACTGCTCCTTCCCTATGATGATAGAGGTCTGGATTCTTTAAGAACCATTGGGCTGCATTCTATCCTGATGGACATTAAACATCGAGGGCCTTGGTTTTGTATTGAATTATAGTTGTTATTATTATTTTGTATGTTCTATCTTTGTTGTTAGCCGCCTCGAGTTGCTGTAGGCAAGAGAGAGCGGGATACAAATAAAAGGTGAATTGAACTGAATACCGGAGCACTTGTGCACCAGGCCGAGCAAGTGTGACCCTTGGACCCTTCCCTTTCCCACCCTCCATTTCCTCTCGGGGTCCCCCCAAACTGCCCCCCCTGCCATGACAGAATTACCAGCACTAATCCCTAAACTCTGTGAGGACTGGGTGGGAAGGTATGGACCTAGCCAAACAAATAGGGGACCTGGTACGGGCCGTGCAATCAATGGCCATGGAGATGAAGGATCTCCAGGAAAAGCACACCCAGCTCGCCACCCTAGTAGCCCAAGGAACAACCAGAGGAGAACCTGTGGGGTCACCTCCTCCCCCCATTGGCAAGGTGCTGCCGGCTGCGGCCCCTGCGGCTGCTGCAGTAGTCCCCGCCCCCAGGACACCTTGTGAGCCCAAGGGACCATGGATCGAGAAGTTCCTGGGGGACTGGAAGGCCTTTCAGGGGTTTCTGGCCCTCTATGACTTGACATTTACAGTCCAGTCCACGACCTATTCCACTGATGCCCTTAAGGTCGTCTTTATTATAGGGAATCTAGGAGGGGTGGCCCTGGAGTGGGCCACCAATCTGCTTCATAGTAAGAGTCCTTTATTGAGCAACCATGCGGATTTTGTCCATGAGTTTGCATTTCTCTTCAACCATCCCCATAGGGCACGGGATGTGGAAACCACTATTATGGCTATCAGGCAGGGAAAGGGTACCCTGCTTGAATACATTACCCGATTCCAGCAGGTAGCCCTTGAAGTGCTCTGGCTAAATGATGTCCTAAAAGTTTTGTTTATGAAAGGGTTAAGTGAGGCACCAGCTTGCCTTTATGGCTCTCCCAGATACTTGGGAGTGTTTGGCCACACTCACTCTTCAGATTGACGACCGTCTCACTGAGAGGCGCAGGGAAAGGAAGCAGGAACCTCGAGTCTTCTTTTCTCGAATGGCCCCCGGGGGGCCACCTAGTATGGAAACCACCAAGGGAAATGAACCCGAGCCCATGCAGATAGGATCCTTCCGGGGTCCCTTAACCAAGGAAGAAAGAGAAAAGAGAAGGCAGACAAAGGTCTGCTATTATTGTGGCGACACATCTCATTTTGTATTTGAATGCCCTTCCTTGTCATCCCAGCGTCGGGACCAGCAAAATGGCAGGGGCCGGGACGGGCAGGGGATGGCCTGGTCATAAAATACATTCACTCCATCCAGGTGGATCACCAGCCCCAGATTTCCTGGACCATTTTGTTATTGCCTATTTAGATGACATTTTGATTTTTTTCCCCATCACTGGAACAACACGTGTCCCACATTAGACAAGTATTGCAATGCCTTCACCAACATAAGTTATACTGCAAGTTGGAGAAATGTGCCTTTCATATTATCACCGTCGAGTTCCTTGGATTTTTCATCTCACTCACGGGGATATAAATAGAGAAAAGGAAGGTGGAAGGTATTCGACAGTGGCCCCCACCCAAAGCCATTAAACCTTTGCAAC
>QEPC01003681.1:2542391-2557931 GCA_003113815.1 Sphenodon punctatus
TGCCACATTTAGCCTTCCAGTGACCTGACACCACACCACATTTTAGTCACTCAAACTCACCCGAACGCGATCCGAACTGACCGAACTGTTTGGTCATGTCGACATTCAGAATTGAGTTTGATTTGGTCTGTTTGTGTTCGGATTCGGGTTCAGTCGTCCGAATAGGCCGAGTTTGGGCCGAACTCTGAACTTCTGAACTGCGTTCACCCGTCCCTAGAAAGGGGAGATTTACCTAAAAAAGAGAAGTCATTGTGCATTAGAAGTATAATAAGAAGGCTGACTTGGTTTGGTTGAATTATACTGCCCATAATGAAATGGGCAACTAATTATGCCTGGGTTTCATGGAAATAAGAACTGATTTTATTTCAAAAAGAAACATTTTAAATGATTAAGAACCAGGAAGCTATTCTTGTTGTTAGGTTATGGAGCTCCTGATCTTATTACTGTCCCTTCCAGTATTCTTCCTGCTTTTTGTAGCATTCATTTGTCGAGTGTCATTTTAGAAAAACTCTTTGAGCCTTTGGATGCTACTGCAAAACACATAGATATAGCAGTAATCATAAAACACAGTAATGTCTGTGATAATTACTGAATCTTAGGGGAAGAGTGGGATAAAAATGTAACTAACTAACTAACTAACTAACTAACTAACTGTTATGGCTGCATAACTAGTTACTCTGGAGTAGTCCCAGTGAAATCAGTGGATAAAGCCACTGCCTGACCCAGGAAGGGCAGCCACAGCCACTACACTTTGGGCCAGCAGGGAGAGCAGTCCAAATGATCTGTCCCAACCCCCACCGGGAAACCAGGTGGGCAGGCCACCATCACAAGTCCTGCCACGGGGTGGGCCAGGGAGCCAGCCACACTGGCAAGTACCCAGCACCAACTGAATGGTGAACTCCGCCTGTGGCTCTATGGTGTTGTCAGACCTCACCATGGGATTGCGCTGCATGGAACAGCCTGATGGGAGAAACACCAGTAGCTTGCAATGCATCACCAGTCTTCTCTGGTAGATGCATTGCATAGGAGCCAGCCAGCCACCCACCCTAGGTCAGAAGTAGGTGAACATCTGGGAGCCACCAGCTTGACAGTCAGCTGCATTGTGGGCTAATGTGCGGTAAGGTCACCCAATGTGAGTTAACATTTTGTTTGGCCTTGCCCAATGAGGTTACTCCATATTAAGTGGTTTGAAGATTTCAGTCTATATATGACTGAAGTTTGTTGTGGCAGGCAATATAAGTGTACAGACACAAATTTCACTGCAAAGATTTCCAATTCCTACTAAAATGTGCACAATAATTTCTGTAGCCATACAACCTTCTCTACTGTTCTGTTTCTCAGATTCTTTCACTGTTTGCATTCTAGTACTGCAGAGAAGAATGTGAAAATTCTAGATGATGTAATTGAAGTTCCTCTTTATTATCTCATTGTCAGATAACCTCCGGCCTTATAAACTGCTCATTTGTAATGAATCATTAAGATTTCAGTTGGATCAGGGAAAAGAAAACACCTCATTGTACTTTGTTGTTTGCAAAATTTTAACTAAATAACATCTGCTATCTTAGAATGTGGATGGTTTAATTTTTAAACACGTGCTCCCAACCTTTAATTTTCTGGAAGGCAACCACATAAATTATTAATTCATCTATATTTCCTCAAGGCAAGTTAGACTTAAGGTCCTTCATAAATATTTAAGGAAACTGCTGCAAAATAAACAAAAAAACCTTTCACTTAGCTTTTAATTGCAAGTTCTAGTGAGAGTGAGAGAGAGAGAGAGATTGAAAGAAAGAAAGAAAGAAAGAAAGAAAGAAAAAATCTTAGCTGGTTTATTTACAATCAAAGTTAAATGCACTCTTACATTACAGCTAAGATTGTTGTGTATTGTATGGAGCCCTCACTTAGCTCATGATACTGAAAGTGGATTGTACCATATTTTCTACGCTTATTTCCTTAGTAGTGGATCCACTAAGCCTGTTAATCATAAGAAAAAAAGGACCCCTGTTCAAAACTACTCTATTCTTGAGACTGGTCAGGCTGAAAAATTTAAATACATAAATAAAATAAATAAATACTCTTGGCACGACATAATTCACTACCTCCCAATGCCCTAATGAGTCAGACCCCTACGTACAGTAAACGAATCTGCTGATCAGTAGTAAGTTGTACATTATGTATTTGCCACAAAATCTGATTGGAAGGGGGAAGATGGTTTGGGGCCTAGGAATTTTTCAGACTTGAAGTGAAAGTCTGAGTAAAAACTTCATGATGCACCCCCCTTTACGGTGATGCGCTGTTCATCGCTGGGTATTGTCCCCCAAAAGACCCCTGGTGAATACCACCTCATTCATCATTTGTCCTACCCCAAGGGCAGTCAGTCAGTGATGCAATGTCTCATGAGCTCTGCACAGTACAGTACACTTCTTTTGATTTGGCGTGAGTATGGTCAGGGCATGTGACCCCGTGGCCCTCCTTGCAAAATATGACATCAGGTCTACCTTTTACCTCCTCCCAGTATCCCCTCTGGACTTCCATTTGCTAGGGTTCACATTCCAGGCTAAGTTCTGTGACCATGCACTGCCAATGGGGTGTGCTATTCCTGAAAAATTCAGCACCATGTTGGATTGGTTGTTGAGAAACAGGGCGGGGTCTGACTCTATCAATCATTTTCTTGATGACTTCCTATTCATGGGAAGGTGCAACCAAGTGAACATGCAAGGTTGTTGGAGGAGTTCCAGCAAATCAAATCAAATTTATTAACACTGGCAGTCACCCTGGCCAAACATTTAAACAAACAAACAACAAAAAGTCAAATTCAAGACAAAAAAAACATACGGTGAACACAATATAATAATACAATGTTCATAATACATTCTAACCACCAAAAATAATAAAAACAAATTCACCAAAAACGCCACCCCCAAAAAAAATTAAAAACCAGGGCCACCACATACAGGCATCTAGTTAAAAAAAGGAGCACATCACTTATAACAGACACACCCAATAGCTACCATTATAAATAATTCTATAAAAAGCTAACATCAACATCATTGGGTCCATCAAGAAGCATCGTGCTCTTAGCAGAGCATATAGTGACAGCACTTAGCTCCTGGGGAAGAACACCTTTCCCTTCTTGGAGTTTTCAATCACAACTTTTAACTCCCGAAGAGTGTAATGTACTCCTTTGAAGCTTGCGACAACAGCACTCAGTTCATCCATCAAGAAGCGTCTTGCTCTTTACAGAGCATATGGTGACAACACTTGGCTCCTGGGGAAGAACACCTTTCTCTTTTTGGAGTTTTTAACGACAGCTCTTAACTTCTGAAGAGTGTGACGTAAGCTTACGACAACAGTGCTCAGTTCGTGTAAAAAAAGTCTTGCCCTTCTTGGAACTTGAGTCGGCAACACTTGACTACTGACGAAGACACGATTACTCCTATGAGTCTTGAGACAGCAATGTTTGGCTTGCAAGAAGGATGCTGAATATTTTTTGGCACAGCTGTCAGCACTTGACTCCTATAACAAATGCCTTGGTCTTCAAAAGCATGTAATGATAACATTTAACTCCTGCTGCCCAATCTTACTTTGATCAATAAAAATGATCATCATGACAATTATGACCTGCTACATAACATAACTATACCTCAACAGTCCTAAGGGGTTTTATCATTTCCTACTTATCCAGGTAACATCAATCATATTTATAAACCATTGATCATACAATGAGACAATTGTAATCGATTTAATTAGGAGTCAGGCCAACTCCACTAAATGTGAGTACTTACTCCTAATATCAGCAGCCTGATAAGCAAAAGCCTGTTAATATTTTGGTCCGTTTACTGATGGAGCCAAATAAGCTTCTCCTTATTTGAAAGAAACCTAACCTGTCTAAGAATGGGACCCAACAGAGTCTCCCTTAGTGCTGAATATGAACGACATTCCAATATATAATGGATGGAATCCTCAAACATCTTCATTGGACGGGGAAATTTTTTTTCCCCCTAGGCTAACCCAATCTATGACCCATCACTATAGCAGTTGACATCTGCTCTAAACGAAGCCTAGTCAGATGTATACAAAGATTTTGCTTTATAGCCAAATGAAGGTACTTCACTCCACCACCCTAAGGTTTCCAGTGGACATACATTGGGGCAATACGAGAATCACGAATGTTAACATAATCCAACTGGGTAACAATATCACTTAGGGTGAAAACAGATATGACCACCCTTTAACCACCCTTAGTGGTTATTTATGCATGTTGCAGGGCTGCATAGGGCACCAATACAGCCCTGCAACATGCATAGATAACCACCAAGGGTGGTTAAAGGGTGGTTAGCGTCATGTCTGTTTTCACCCTCAGTCTTTTATATACCAAATTCTGATCACAAAAGGGAAACAAATGGACATCTCTACTAACATAATATCCAAGAACTATGCTATTGAGGATCTTGGTAACGAAAGATAGCCAGGGTGACTGAAGCGCAGGTGCTTGCATCATATCTTCCAGGTAGAAAATCTTAGGCAAACGTGTGGGACTAAACAGTAAACGTTTGAAACAGTATTTTAAAATTCTCCTGACCACAATTAATGACACTGATTCCATGCCCACTTCTGCTCTTAATAAAGATGCCGGAGTCAAAGCAGGCAGGTCCAATAACGATTGTAGAAACTTGTTTTGTGGAACCTTAATACTGTTATCTATAGAACATCCCCAGATTTCAGCACTATATGTAATCTGGGAAGAAAATTTAGTCTTAAAAGCTCTGCAACAGGAACGGACATCCCAGCAAAGGTCTCGTGAAACTTCCTAAGAGCATACACAGACTGGGTAGCTTTCAGTTTTATCTGAGAAAAGTGGTTCTCCCAGCTGGTATTAGATGACAAAGTTACACCTAAATAAGTAAAAGTTTTAACTACCTCAATCTTTTGTACAGAAATAGACCATGAATGATATTTGGCTCATCTACCCCACTTCATGACTTTAGTTTTACCATAATTAATGGCTAGTTTATCTATTTTGCAGAGCTGAGCAAATTTATCCATGGCCCTTTGAAGGCCAATTGGAGTTCTAGACATAATTACTGTATCATCTGCATAAAACAAGGTTCCAATGTGAGTGTCCAGGAGTTTTGGAGGCTGAAAGGACAAATCTTGCATCTCTAAGATCATATTATTAATATAACAGTTAAACAATAGAGGCGCAAGTAAGCACCCCCGCCTGACTCCTCTAGTAGTTGAAAATCTAGCAGAAGTTTCACCATTTACACCATAACGGACACAAGCCCATGTATCATCATAATACAGAACTAAGAGTCTCAACAAAATGGGATCAATTCCCAACAAATACAATTTCTTCCACAACAGATCTCTATCCACAATATCAAATGCAGACGAGAGAGCAATAAAAACGACATACAATGAATACTTAAGGACCCTAATGTATTTATGAATAAGATATTATGATGTATACAAATGATCTATTGTGGCGTATCCTGATCTGAACCCTGCTTGTTCCTCGCATAAGGCCTCAGTTTTGTAAGCCCAAGATGACAAATGTCTCAAAAGATGACGACCAAAAAACTTAGGGTGTTTTCAGACGTGACGGGGCGGCTTCGCCCCATCCCGAAAACAACCCGTAGATTCCCCGCCGGGATCACCCAGGCACGGCAAACAGACGTGCCGGGGATCCCGGTGGGGAATCAGGGAGGGGGCGGGGCCACGCGGCGCAACGTACGGCTGCACAGCCCCGCCCCCTCCACGCTGCCTCACTGCCTGCCCTCTGGGGAGACAGGTGGGCGGCGAGGCCAATGCTGCCGCAGCGTCTGACCGAGATCACCATGGCCTGGAATCCCGCCGACCAGATGTTCCTTTTTTTTAATGCCCGCCTAGAATCACTTTTACCACGCTTCAGCCGATTTTTGTGCCGGTTGAAATTGACCCCATGTGGGTATTCAGTGTGGCGAACATCTGGCGGCCGCCGAACAGACGTGCAGGGCTTAGTGACCACATGTAGGTATTCAGCGTGGTTCACTGTGATCTCGTCACTTCTGAAAATACCCTTAGATGCTATATTTATTAATGAGATAGGTCTATATGAGCTGGGAGCATTTCGGGGCCCTTTTTTATAGATTGGCACAATCATGTTCCCTTTCTAAGATTCCGGAATCAACCCGGTTGAAATAGCAGAATTGAACCAGGTCATCAAAATATTGACACACCATTCTATATTAGCTTGAAAGACCTCCACCAACAGACCAAGAACCAGATGCTTTTTTCTTTGTTTGCACCTTGATTAACAACTCAACCTCAGACTCTGTAACTAGATAACCAGGATTCGAGTTCATAGGCAAATGGTCAAGAGAGGGGTAATCCACAACAATAGAGCCTTGAGTTGCAAATTGCTTAACAAAATAATCAACCCAGACCTCCAGTGATGTATTGAAATCTAACCTAAAATGATAATCATGAGACTCCCCCCCTCACGACCAATTTCCAAAATAACCTATTATCCCCTTCTAGTATAGCACGGTGTAAATGGTCCCACTGAGAGACCATATAGACTCTCTTCTTTCTAAGCAACAAGAGTCTCTAATTATGTTTTAGTTCCCTAATTTCATGATCCCTCTGGGCACCCCTCCTAACTAATTCTTTGACTTTCCTAAGAAGAACTTTTTTCTGATTAACACAGTCACTATCACACCAAGGGGCACTTTTACTAACTTCCCTATAGAAGAGGGGCTCAAGGACATGAAATATTACCTGAGTACCAATCAAAATATCCTCAGGGGAAATCGCATGTGCAGTACCGTAGATCTATAGTTGGCTAAATCTTGAGATTTTATTAACAAGGCCACTGCATCTGCTAAACTGCTATCCCAATGGAGATACATATTAAATGAAGTAGGCAAACCCCCAGGTAAGACAACTCCCTCTCGAATGTCCAAGGTAGCCCTTACACCAGTACTTAATACTAGTAACAGGGGAGAATGATCACTTTCCAACCTATTCCACACATTAATAGAAACAACACTAAACCAAGAACATTCAAAAATAATCAATTACACTAGACCCCCTAGGGGAATGAAATGTCGGTTATTAGTCATCAATGTTCTAAATGCATTGTTCACAAACTGAAAATTCATAGCTGACAACAGTTCAAAGAGCTTACACCCATTTTCATTAACCGAAAAGTCAGTAAAACAAAGAGGAAGTATTCCCCATAATTTGGTAAATAGACATAATCCTCATCTTCCCTGTTTAAACCTCCCATCCTAGCATTGAAATCTCCAGCTAATAAAAAAACTATCATGGGACTATAATAGCATTAAATTATCAATAAAGATAAACAAAGTCTCCCAGCCATTTAAATTTCCACCTTTGGAATACTGGGGCATATATACATTAATCAGCATCCATGATGGAGCACCCGACCATCTAACCCTGACTGCCAGAGCGATGTCCAAACATGAAGCAATCTCCATGGATGATACATTAATTTCTAGTGAAACCATTGTAAGGAGGACCACACGAGGCCGTGGAGTTCCAGCATCTGGCGTCAGAATTGGTGGTCCTCTTGGTAGAAGAGAAAACTGAAGGCCCAACAACTAGGCTGTCATTTCTGGGCACAGAGATAGACAACGTGGCTGCAACATCTAGTGTCTCCCAGGATAAGTTGAGCAGCTTGCGAGAGTTCATATTGGAGGTACAAGAGGCAAACAAGGTTACTCTTAAGGAAATGCAGAAGCTTCCATGCCACCTGAAATTTGCTTGCAAGGTGATAGCACCAGGAAGATCCTTTTGCAGCTGGCTAGCAAGGGCAACTGCGGGTGTTAGGGCTCCACATCATCACATTAGGATCACTAGAACAATAATGGAAGATCTGATTATATGGTCTACATTTCTGGAGAATTATAACGTGCCTCCTGGAAGTGGGGCTTCAGGTGGTCTCAGATGTGGCAAGCCCAGGGCATCAAGCTTTGGGGTCCTCTTTCAGGGCAGGTGGTGTGCCAAGCAGTGGCCAACCCAGTGGGCTTATGCAAGAGTGCTTTTTTCCACTTGTGGTGGCACTGCTTTATGGGTGGATGATTTTCAGGATGCCCATGTGCGATTCTGGACAGACAATTAGGCTGTAGTGCACGTAGTGAACAGTCAGTCTTCCAGATCCCCAAGGATCATGAGGCTGGTGCAGGGTTGTGCAACAATCCTTGGAGCTGAACATGTATTTCTCAGCCAAGCATGTGCCAGAGGTACATAACGAGATAGCTGAAGCTATTTCTTGCCTACAAATTGACCACTTCCATTATTTGGAACCTGGGGTGTACCAAGAGCCAGAACTAATGCTGGAGAAACTGTGGGGGCTTGGAATCGACTGATAGATGTTGCAGTGGACCTGTTGGTGACTAAAGGGATGCTCAAAGTTTACATGAGGGCAGCTGAGGGCTTTCAGGCTTTCCTCATGGAGAAAGGGTTAATGGCCCATTCCCACAGACTGGTTTGCGTTGCATCTTAGGCAGAAGTGTTTTGCAGCAAGACCCATTCGGGGCCATTTGCCTTCTTTAGTAAGATGCCTGTCCAGGAGAAGCGACAGGAAACAAGCCTTAAGAGGGACACAATACGCACAGCAGTGGTGGCGTGGACACGGGCCACTCACAGTGCTTGTGGCAAGTTCCCCTAAGGGAATAGGTTGCCTGCCAGGATAGTAATTGGGCCAAGGTATCCCACAAGGGATTAGGCCCCTATCATCATAGGGTGCTGGACAGACACACTGGAGTGCCCTGCCCCACCGTTCAACCACCCACACAGTACAATGCACATCACGGGGGGAGGACAATCTAGTGCTAAATGTGCGGGTTGAAGGGGAAAGGGGTTCCCGGGACCACAGGGTAGGGAAAGGGACAAACTTACTGAGAAGGGGGAAGGGGAGATCCCCGGAAGGGAAGGGCACGTGCACACACCCCAAGCACTCTCTCCCTCTCTCTCACAATCACACTCAGGGGAAAAACACGAAGGATTCACTCACTCACCACACCAGGCAAACAGTAGCACTCCACACGTCATTCCGGGAAAGAAAGGAACAGGGAATCTATGAAGGGGAATTTAGCTGGGTAGAAGGATTCAATCAAACGTCACTCCAGGGCCAGTCTCTGATCACCGGCGCTGTGTGTTTCACAGTGCCGACATTTGTAGTTCTTGCCACACACCCCTGATGTCCCCTGAGGTGCTGGGAATGCCGCAGCATTGATGGCCCCGCCCCCGTGTTGCGAGGTGGCAGGGAAACATTTCCTGGTTCTGACGCGACGTGCTGCGGCGTGGGGGAATCCCTTGCATCCGGGACCCAGGCGGTGAGATCGGTAGCGGGGCTGGTACTGGGGCGGGGATCAGCGGCTCTGAGCCGGGGGCGCACTGCGGGTGCCCATGCGCAGCCTTGGATCCGCGCCTGGGGGCGTGCCCCTGTGACAATACCCCCCCCTGACAAGCCCCCCATTGACGGCCCCAGAGAAGGCCTGGTCGGGCAGGGTGGCGATGATGAAAGAGACGCACTAGGCATGGAGCGGTAACTTGAGCCGCAGACTCCCAAGATCGTTCGTCAGGTCCATAGCCTTGCCAGTCGATAAGGTAGTACCGGAGTTTGGAGTCCAGATAGCCTTGACCTTGTATTCAGGTTCATCTTGAATCACAGGACTGACCACGGGGGAATAGTGTGCCACCTCATCAGGGGGTGGAACTCTTTTAGGGAGGGAGACATGAAACTTTGGGTGAATCCGAAGCTGTGGAGGAAGGGTGAGCTTGAAGGTGACATCATTAATCTGTTTTTCTACAGGGAATGGTTTAAAGAACCGATCGTCCAGTTTCTTGGATGGGTGGGCGGAGGGATAATGTTGTTTGCATACCCAGACATAGTCTCCTGGTTGAAGGGGTAGCGTGGGTTATCGTTGTTTGTCTGCTTGGAGCTTGTACCGCAGTCAAAGTTGGTTCAGGGTGGTTCATGCCGCTGCCTGGGCTTGGTGGGAAGCATTTCCCAGCTTCAAATTAACTGAGGGAGATTCTTTCTGTGGAGCGAAGTACCGTGCTCCACAGCAAGGATCACCCTGCATCAGTCAGTTTCAATCCAGGAAGTGCTTCCAGGTTTGGAATAGACTGGCGCCAGGGCACAGGGGATCACTGTACGGGAGCACACCACTATGCTTCCCTGCAGTGATGTCCTATTAGACAGCAGGAATGTGTGTTGGCCTGGGAGATACCATGGGTGTCTTTAGACATAACGTCAACGGGTGTCTAAATGTGTATTTTGACCTTGATATGAACACCGGTTTGGCCCTGTGTTCACCATGTGGTGCTGCTTAGACACACAGCCCATCATGAGGCAAATCAGTGTTTTGCTTGCCACCTGATCTCAGCACACAAGTGCTACTGCCTCATTCCCCGTGTTGTACCTGCTAACATGCCGCACGATATCATTAGACACAACGTTGGCCACGTGTTCAGCCGGAACACACAAATTGTCCATGTGATGCAATAGTGTTCACATTGTGCGTTCAACGGGTGGCCAAATTCGTGTTGGGATTGTTGCGCTTACACACAATAACCAAACACATGCTTAGGGGTTTTGACACCCAATCTTTGTTATATCTAAAGACACCCCATGTATTCCTGCCTTAGCCCCCATGACATTGTCCTTGATTTTGAGGACAATGCCGTACAGGGGACATGGACCAAGAGCACATGTTCCCACTCAGCATCCACCTAATAAATGGACCAATTGCCACCTATTTGTGGGTGGCTATTGTATCATGTATCACCATATGAGTCAGAGATGTGCCATAGGTCTCTGAATCCAGAATTGTCTTTAGGTACCACTGTAAATAATACACTTTCAATAGACTATGGATAAGATATTACTGAGAAAAGAAAGAGTCAGTGGCCTTCTCTCTCTGGCTCCTGAAGTGATTAGTATATTTAGAAGCTGAGGAGAAACAAGCTAGTGTTGATAACGGTCTTACAATGTGTATAGTAATCCTTATCATGACACAAAAATACCACATAAACATCTGACCGATCAGAACAATTAGAAGTCTTAGCATGTTTACTATAGGGAAGTTCCAACATACAAATGAGTCAGATAGTACTTTAGATCAGATAACAGCAATAAACCGTACCCAAGTAGGTTTCAGTATCAGATTGAACTCAGGAGGGCTCCTCAGTGTAATATGTGACTTGTATTCAATGAGCAGGGTGGGGGGTGAGGGGTGTGTGTGAGCTTATTACAAGGCTGCCAGGCCTGTAACCTACACAAGTGCAAATATTTACTGATAAGTTCAAATGGAAGGTAGACATGACCTTTAACTTGCTGACCTTGGTTCTGACTGAGTAGAAAAAAGAAAATCATACTGATATTGGAAAGCTGTACACTATGTATGTACAAACTTTAATTATCAGCTACCGTGCACTGCCTAATACTGACACAGAGAAGTAACAGAAGGTCAATAGCACAGTCCTCAACAGGATTTTATTTTGCTACACTGCTTGATTTGATGTATGTAAGCCCTCTTATATGTTTGCCGGAAAATATTTCTGTTTCAAAGACTCCAGTTTGGGCTCCAGTCAGGTTTTGAGAGTTTCCTGGAGTAACCAGGAGCAGAGAGATAGCGCTTACACTCAGTCAGTCAGGCCATTTTACTCAGACACTATTCCCACCCCCCGGCCCCACCCCCAGCAGTACTCAGGGATGTACAATCTCTCCTCTTTAGGTTTCTGCTTTTCACGGCAATAGGCATACATTATTCAGTGCCTAGGACACTGAAGAGGTTAATGAACCTGCTGTTCCCCACAAACAGGAGCTCAATAATGGAAAATAAGCAAAGCTGCCCTCAGTGCATCCTTACTAATAATGTACATGTTAAAGAGGATTTGGTTTCTTAATATAAAATAATGAGTTTGGGGGCACACAGCCTTCTTTTAAGGATTTGGGGATCAAAGGAAATTGTGTCTGAGGCCTTTAGGGTCTTTTGGATCTACGCAGCAATTCCTCCACAACATTATTTTGACATCAGGATCCCAAAATACACTTCAGTACCACACAGTATCCTTCAGGAAGAGCAACAGCATAGTACTGAAATATAAAATTTCCAGAAGCCTTCAGTATAGAATGGTGTACATTTTTGTTATCATATAAGGAAATCAGGAACAAACTGTGTCTTCTAAAATCCCAGTTCAGTTCCTGGGAGAGAAATAAACTGTGCTGGTCCTTCACACAGCATGCAGGAGTGCACTGGGTGTATGTGACAGTTACATCAATACAGAGTTCCATGCCAGCAGGGACCCCACAAGGGTTTTGGAATGACTTACCCCATAATGGGCTCCTTGCTAGCAGTACTGGATGCAGAGAAGTTTGGGCCACATACAGAATGATGGTGTGCTATGCAGGCCCACAGCTAGTGGGATGCATGGGTGTAACATCGGGCTGAAATTTGTGTGGGATGCTGACCCACATAAACTTCCCACACAGTCCTGGAATTGCAGAGGGAGAAAATCACTGTCATGGGGCTCTTCCCTCTCAGTAGAAATAAGATGTATTCCAGGTTTTTCCCTCCCAACTTCTTAGTCTGAAGAAATTGCCTCCTTGTCATGCAGTTTGCTGTCACTCTGTACCAATATCCTAACTATGGGTTTTATGGTGTAGGCCCCTTCCTAACATAGGAATGTCTGACAGACAGGGTGCAGCCACATGTGAGAGTACTGTAATTTGGGCAGTCTCATCCCAATTTGGGCACTGTTGCTCTGTGTGCCCTACATGCTCTAGTGGAGCTGGTGTTGGAGGTGGTACTGCAATCCACAAAGACGTTAGTCTTGGGTGATTTCACTATTCATGCTGATGCCAGCCTGGGGGTGGGGGACGAACCATGACGAAGCATGAGTTCATGGCTGCCATGGCAACCATGGGCCTGTCTGAAATGGTTATTGACCCAACGCATGATGGAGGGCATACCCTGGACCTGATTTTTTGCACTGACCTTGACGTGGGGGATCCGTTGGTGGGGGAGGTGTTAGCAGTGCCCTTGTCATGGACAGATCATTATATCCTACGGTACTGTCTCCTGGTGCATATCTGTCCCTGGAGAGGTGCGGAACCAGTTCGGCTGGTTGGCCCTTGGAGACTCATGGAACCCAAAAGCTTCCGGAATGCTCTAGGGGAGTTACCTTCTGATCTTGATGACCGTTCACTCAGTGACCTTGTTGCTCTTTGGAACATCTTGCTGACTGACTGAGGCCAGTGACCGGACGGCTCCTAGGGACCCACTCCCTCAGCGTCAGCAGCGGTAGCTGAAGCGGGAAGGGCGGTGGTTGGAGCGATGGTGATGCCGTTCTCATCTGAAGCCAATAGGTTGTGTCATAGAGCTAATTTATGAGCCTATGTTATGGCTATGCGGGCAGCAAAGGCTATGCGTCCTTGCTGACCTCATTGCATCTGCAAAGTCTCATCCAGCGGAGCTTTTCTGGGTGGTGAGGGGACTGGTCGGTCTGACCTCCCTCTGCTTGGAACTAGAATTTTCCAGTGCCCGTTGTCATATGTTTGTTGATTACTTTGCAGATAAAATTGCTCATATTCACCATGACTTTGACACTGCACTTATTGCAATGTGAGAACCAGACGTTGAGGAAGCCCTGCCTTGTCTGATTTTATGGGAACAGTTTCCGTGGGTGTTGCTCACTGATGCAGAGGATGTTCTTGGGTTGGTCAGAGTCACTTCTTGTGAACTGGATCTGTGTCCATCCTGGCTGGTCAAGGCCAGCCAGGAGACACTGGGGCCATTGTTGGCGGGGGTGAACAATTCCTCCCTTCAGGAGGGTAGAGTGCTGAGCTGCCTTAAAGAGACAGTGGTGCTGCTTCTGCTCTAGAAACCATCTCTTGACATTGATTCCCTTGCCAGTTATCAGCCAGTCTCTAACCTTCCTTATTGAACGAGTTGTGGTTTGGCAGCTTTTCAGGAGCATCTGGACTGTATCGGTTTTCTGGATCCCTCAAAGTCCGGCTTTCGTCCATGTTATGGCACCGAGACTGCACTTGTGGCTTTGGTCGACAACCTCCACCGTGAATTGGGTCAGGGTCGTTCGACCCTACTGATTCTATTAGATCTGTCACCATGAGATGTTGGTGACATGCTTGCGGAACAATGCCAGGGTGGGCGGGGTTGTTCTTGAATGGTTCCACTCTTTCCTGGCTGGAAAATCTAAGCAAGTGGTACTCAAGGATCATTTTTCATCTCCCCGAGACCTCTCGTGTGGAGTTCTACAAGGTTCTGTTCTGTCCCCTCTCCTGTTCAACGTGTATATGCAGCCACTGGATGAGGTTGTGAGAAGGTTTGATGTTCGGTGTCATCAATATGCTGATGACACCCATCTCTACCTCTCATTTTAATCCGACCCAGACCTGGCAGTCTCGGTACTTACCCGGTGTCTGGCAGCTGTGAGGGACTGGATGAGGGCTAAATGACTGCGACTGAATCCTGCCTAACTGCAATTGACTCCTGCCTAACTGCAACCAAGCCAAGGACGTGCACCTGAGATTTTGCATCCGCTTGAATGCTTTTATCCCTTGTCTCTCCTTATGTCCCCTCTCCTTGTCTTCCCCCTCCAAGTCTATTAGATTGTAAGCCGTAGGCAGGGACCATGTCTATCTCATTGTTCTGTAAAGTGCCAGGTACACAGCTGGCACTATATAAATGCTTATAATAATAATAATAATAATAATAATAATAATAACTTTAAACAACTCTTGATCTCAGGCACACAGCCCCCTCCTGCCTAGGTGTTATCTTTCTTTAGCATTTGATAGAAGTGATTATCCCAAGCTTGTTAAAATGAAAAGGGTCCTGCTGGTTCTCCTCTCACGCACATCCCCGCCCCAAGCAATTCAGAAAAATAACGCATTACAGCCTTTTCTCTGTCTGGATTAATGAGGTGATAATTATGCCTTTGTCTGCTGAAGCCAGTACAAACCTTACATTGCTGGGAAGGTGGTACAAGATAACAAAACCCATTACTGTTCTAGGCAAAAAGGTACTGTATGTGGTCCAACAAATGGGACCCTGAGTGTACGGTCACACAGTCTGCATTTGCCTGGATGTAGCCCTGCTTATCCCACAATGGGTCCTTTACCAGGATAGCCTTGCCAGGGTGTTTTCCCACAGCCTTGAAATTCCTAAGGACTCTTCTGTTGGCATGGATTATTATGCTGACCCAGCCCACTCCCTGTCCCTGTATGTTTACCTGCATAGTAGAAAAAGTAATGGAAATGAGGGAGTTTGCTCTCCCTACACATTGTATTATTATTTATTATTATTAACAAACATTTATATAGCACCAGCAGTGTACCTGGCACTTTACAAAGTAATAAAATAGACACGGTCCCTGCCCCTAGGGCTTACAATCTGAGAGACAGGAGCTGGGGGAGAGACTTAGGAAGGGGAACAGAGGGAGAGACAAGGGGTCTAACATTCATGAAGATGCGAGGTCTCAAGTGCACGTACTTGGCTTGGTTAC
>QEPC01003681.1:2589057-2641091 GCA_003113815.1 Sphenodon punctatus
GGTGAACAGCCCAAACAGCAGCCCCATAAAGAAGCTGAGCCCTAGGCTTAGCATCCAGGACCCTACAGGCGGGGACCAAAAAGCCCTTCTCCCTTTTGTGGAAAAAGCTCAACAGAGCTGCAATGCACCCATTGACTGAGGCGCTAACTGCAGCAAAATGCAGGTTCCATTTAAGAGATGCCTGAAACCGTAGGCCCAAATACTTATATGACTGGACCTGTTCAACCGTAGCTGTTCCAACTGTCCAATGAAATTTTTTCTTGGAGAGGCCAAAAACCAGGACCTTTTTCTTGGTGGTGTTAATATTTAAGTTGTTGGTTTTACAGTAGAGGTCCAAGGCCTTAAGCTGTCTCTGCAAGCCCACCCTCGTTTGGGGCAGAATAGCATACAAAAGTACACCGACTGAGTGATCACCCAATTTGGGGGGGAACAAGCTCTACTCAGAGAGAATGGGGACCATATTGTTAATAAAGATTTTAAATAGAGTGGGGGCGAGTATGTACCCCTGCCGGACTCCGGAAAAAACCCTGATCCTGTTAGACAGGGCACCGGACCGATCCAATCGTACCGCCAGAGTGGTAATGTAAAGCCTTTAAGAGGGCAAGGAGCCTTCTGTCGATGGAGGACCTATTAAGTTTGTTCCAGAGGAGCATTCTATCCACAGAATCAAATGCTCCCCTGAAATCAACGAAGGCACAAAAAAGTTTTTTATTCAATTTAATATATTTCTCTGCTAAGTGGGCCGAAATTAAACAATGATCCACTGTGGAATGATTTGGTTGAAATCCAATTTGTTCTGGGCAGATGATAGACTCCTTAACCAACCAGTCCTCCAGTCTCAGTAGGAGCTGCTTAGCATAAAGTTTGGCAATGGTACTCAATAGATTGATGAGTCTATAATTCCCTGGATTTGAGCTTGGGTCGGCCTTATATATAGGGATAATAACAGAATCCCCCCAGCCATCGGGGATAATGCCAGAATTATTTATATGTGTAAAAAGGGCTGCCAGCATCGGTGCCCACCATCCCGCATGGGCCGATACAAGCCATATTTTGTCTCCAGTTCTTCTTTGAAAGACAAAGTATAATGTCTAATGATTAGCTCTGTCCCTCCTGGCCAACATATTGTGAAAGAGAGGAAATTTTATATTGGTTCACAGTGAGTTGTTTAACCAATGATCATGTATTGCTTGATAGGCTTTCACCATCATTTTGTTTGTTCTAAAGATAAGGAGGTATTTTTCAGATTTTGTGTGGAGACCTTCTGTAGGTAAGAGAGGGATATTGGAATATGGAATGAACTTGAAAAACATAAACATAATTTAAAATATTACAAATTCTTTTACTAGTTGACTACTTTTCTGAATTATGCTTTATCAAGAAAATGTTATGTTTCCTTTGATTTACTCACCATGTTAATATACAGAGTATATATACCAGTGGTACATTACGTCATGGAAAGATTGACCTCACTTCATTAAACCTGTCGTGTGCCACTAAGCAATAAAAAGTATCCTTTGTCCTTATGGGTTTTTGTTGTCTGCTCATGTTCCCCTTTTATTTTCAAAATGTCAGTGAACAAAAGCAAAGTCATACTGTTCTGGGACTCTTTCCCTCTCCTTAGAGAGTTTGCCTTGTCTTTATTGCAAGCTGTTTTGTACTAGATCATTTACAGTGCAACAATACATCAGTCTACAGCTAGTAACACTGAAGAAACTTCACTTCAGGCTGGAGGTATGTGGAGTTAATATAATGTAGACTGATAATACTGAAATAGTAGTACAAAAATGCCAAATAGCCCCTCATCATGCGCCGCAATCAGAAATCACAGTGGAGCTTACCTGACTTGGGAGTTATGAAGGCCTCTTGCTTTGCTACTCTACAAGTTACTGAATAGCATATTTCTGTTTATAAATGCACGAGTTAAGGGAAACCGTTCCTCCCCCCTCCAAACTACAGCACTAAAACACCAATTGCTCTGAACTGTAAAACTGCCAGAAAAGGTAAATTGCCCATCTGAAAAATAATTTATTAAAAGAAGATAAAAGACTTATGTTTCTTTTTTCAGAGTCTCCAATAGAGGCACTAAATCAAATCCCAAATCTTCAGGAGCAGATATTATACATCAGCCTAGCAGCTCTTGCATTTATCTCCCCACTCTCTTGGTACAGCTTGCTCAGAGCTGGAGAGAAAGAGGTAGCTCTAATTAAGATGCAAAGACAAAGTCTCTGTATTCTCCCCTTTTCTTCCTTCTTCCTAAGATGCAGTTAGTCCTTGAAACCTATATGGGTGAAGCTTTAACAAAACAAAACAAGACAAAGCAAAAAAAACCTTTATAATGGGATGAAACATTATTTAGTAAAGGCAGGAAATTAGCAATTATCTTTCCAGTGGTTCTCAGATTTTATTTTTTTTATTTTTTTATTATTATTTTTTTAATGTAGGTGTTCTTACTGGAATTTAAAAAAAATAATAAAAAATCAGCATTTCTTCTCATAACCTCTATGCTCCTGTTTTTTTTTGTTTTTTTTTAATGTCTCCTTCTAAGGTTCAAACAAACACTAAAATAAAAATTCTCTTGTCGGCTACTCCCATGTTTATTTGTTGCACGCACATGAAAGGAGGCTATAGACACAGCCAGAGCTGTGGTTAAACTGGCCAGAACTCTTTATTAAACACAAGTCTGGGTAAAACACCGTAGGGGTAAACCAACCAAACCAGAACAAACCCAGAACCATACCCCTTTAAACCAACATGTCCAGTGCCTCAGCTCACTGATCCTGAATGGATTCTTCTGATTCATTCCTGTTCCAGCTACCTAGCCCCCCATGTTGGGGTCATGAGAAAAGAGTGATGGTTCCTGCACCAACTAGGGACTGTAAGGCTATGGGTCACTTATTCCCTGATCAACTCACCCTAAGTTCCCTCATCCTGGAAGGAGGTGTCTCAACTTTCATAGGTTCCGTTCCATTCTATGTTCCCTTCCTGTTTTGACACTGGAGTTCCAGTGTCAGCGTTTTTTGGCGTTTATAGAGCTAAGGTTCCACCCTCGGCAGTATTTGGTCTGGATATTATTCCTCAGCCAGTGATCGAACCCTTAGAGAAGGTTCAGAACATATGTCTGCAACAAATACTTCAAGTGGGGAAAGATGTGCCAGCCTCTATTTTGAGGGCAGAGACTGGCATATTTTCTAACAACTTACATGCCAAACTTATGGTGATCCGATATTGGCTTAGACTGCTTGCCCTACAAGAGTGCTCTTTACCGCGACAATGCCTGCAGGAGGCACTGGCATATACGGGCCCCAGAGGTTATCCATGGCTCAGGTACTTGGGTTACCTGATCCATTTTCCTTCGACTATTTTGTTGGCAGATCGTTAGCTGGTATCAAAAAGGAAACACAGGCTAGACTAGAAGATGAGCGACAGGAGGACATAACGGCCCTGGGGAGTTGGAGAGTGGCCCCCTGGCTTAAGATGGTGAAATCAGTATGGGGGATGGAATCATATCTGGATAGCCTAAAGAATCGTGGCCTTCGGAGAAGCTATATGCTTTTGCATTTCCAGCAGGTTCAGACTGCCGTGGTGGAAGGAAGGCACCAAGGGGTCATTTTTGCCAGACGCTTGTGTACTTGTTCCCATGGAGGGGTCAAAATGGTCGAGCACTTCCTGCTAACTTGTGACTATTAAAACGATATCAGGGCAGTCTGGCTCCAATCATTAATTGGCGGGGTAGTATACCTTGAGCCAGGTCAGGGGTATAAAGGTCTCCTTTCCTTGGCAAGATTGGAAGATGTGGTGGCCTTGGCCACTTTTGTTTGGTTGACCTCAAAAAAGCGGAGGGAGGTCAAAGCCGAGTTATTGGGGAAAACCTGTAGCTTTGTTATGGGGCCCTAAATTCAATTCGATGAGTATGGTTGTATGCTCCGGATATTTTGTCGATTTTCGTGCAAGTGATTTATTATGTTTTATGTGTTGCGTATTATGTACAACTATTTTATTTGGAGGCTATAGCGAAAGCTGATGCCTAATAAAATTTAAACTCCTGTTTTGTGAGCTCTCTTTTCCCCTTGGCATTGGACTACTGCCAATAGAGCTGCCAGCTTATGCTTGGAATGCTCCACCCGCCTCAATAAATTTGAATTCCAGACTACCATTACCATAACTTCCCCAAGCTCCTCCTTTAAGCCGCTCAACCTCAAGTTCATCCCCAGTTATGACCAATGAACCCTTTCCTCCCAGTACAGCTTGTGCTTCAGTCAGGTAATAGCTCCATTGCTCCAGCCAATAAATAAATAAATAAATAAATAAATCCATATTAATGAAGTACTTGATCTCCCTATTTACCATTTTCCAAGCTCTGTCATCTCGATGTGGGTTCACTGCTCCTCACCAAATCAGTCTTTGTAAGAGCTGGGTAAACACAATACAAACTAGGGCTGCGCCTAATAATAATTTAAATACTCATCAGATTCTGAGGCTGGGCGGGGGTGGGATTGGGGAATCATGACTGGGGTAATTAAGAGGGAGCCTAGCAGGTGGGTCAGGGGGGGGTTTCTTACCTTCCTGAGTGGTCCCTTGCCAATGCATGGCCTCTTCCCAGCTGGTAAGTTTGAAAATTAAAAAAACGAACACCACTGAGCATGTTCAGAGGGGCTTGAATGGCCCTTTCTGAGCATGCTCAGCCCTTTTCAAAGATGGGTCTGGCCTGGTGATTCTGCCAGCACCATCTTTGAAAAGGGATGAGCATGCTCAGTGGTTTGTTTCCCCCCCCCCCAAATTTACCAGCTGGGGAGAGGCCATGCATTGGTCCCTGACCCATGCGGAAGGTAAGTAACCCACCCTGATCCCCCTGCTAGGACCCCCTGCTCCAACTCCCCCTAATCACCCCACCCATG
Source organism: Sphenodon punctatus (assembly GCA_003113815.1). NCBI lineage: Eukaryota > Metazoa > Chordata > Lepidosauria > Sphenodontia > Sphenodontidae > Sphenodon > Sphenodon punctatus. The sequence goes on from QEPC01003681.1 coordinate 2,593,956, forward strand.
ATTCCCTAGGCCACCCACTAGGCCCCCATCCACCCTTTCCTGGCCACCACTGGCCTATTCCCTCCCTGGGCAGCGGGAGCCAGGGAAGGGAGAACACGGGCCTAACACTGGCCTTGAGCTCCCACTTCCCTGCACTCGGCTGAGGATTTTCCAAGTTTTGGGGGTCCCTCCTTGAAACTTCGGAACTCGGTAAATTGAGTTGAATGCCACATTCCTCAGTGTTTTCCAAGGAAACTGAGGACCAAGTTTGAGTACTAATACAAACCCAGGGGAAGATGTCCTGCAACCGTTGTCAATTCTGTCTGTTCAAGATAGACAGATCCAACCAGAGCACCCACACAATCATTCTCCCACAGATACAGGACTATTATGTCTGGATGAGCCTTCACCTTCAACTCTAATAACATTGGTATGAGTTGCATCCATAACATATCCTCCTTTCGTAGCGAGAAAATTTCCACTGTAGAGCTTAAACTGAGCTTTGAGCCCCAGCTGGTCCTCCTGGCTGTGCCCACAGCCCAATGGACATAAATGTGCCCCAAGATCCACACCAGCATCTGTGATCCAGTCAGCATTGATCCTGGAACAATCATACCAAATGTGTTAACTGATGGCAAAATAAAACTATATGGGAAAACCAATTTCAACAACTTTAATTTTATTTATTTATTTATTAGAGATATTTCTATCCCACCTCTCTTGCTGAAAAGTGACTTGGGGTGGCTCTCAGTCATATTAAAAACAACAATAAGAAATCAAATACAAAAATAATATAAATACACAAATAAAAAGCCATCATAATCAGCATAAAATCACATTAATCCGAGCGGCAAAAACACACTCCTAACCCATCCCACCATCCCCCTCCTCCCTACCAGGGGTTGAGGCTTTCATCCATCCTGGAGGTGCCTGCACCTACTGGGTAGTGGGTAGTGAAAGGGATGACTGTAGGACCAAAAAGTCACTGATCGCCATTTGCCCACCACATGGAAATCCCATTCTCCAAAGCAAAAATAATCAAAAAATAATCCAAACTATGCGTACACAATGCTGGGTACTAGGGGTGCGACTTGGGGCAAAAAAATGGTTACTGGTTTTACCAGTTACCGGTTTACAAAAAAAGTTTTACCGGATTAAAACCGGTATACCGGTACCAGTTTTTTTCATTGATTTCAATGGGGAACTGTCCCCATTGAAATCAATGGGAAAAAAACCATACCTCCCCTCCCCCTCCTAGGCTGCGCGGGTGGAAGGGGGGGACAACCCCCCACCCACCCTGCCCAGCCTGGATTTTTAAATTTTTTATCTCAAAGTCCAGCTGCTAGTGTGGGCTCCAGGCTGCCACCGTGCCAGCGGCGGCGACCCGGAGCCCATATCAGCAGGTAATAGGTGATCCCTGGGGTGGGGGTGGTTTAACTCCCCACCCCACCCCAGGGATCACCCTACCCCCCCACCCAGATCACCTCACTTGTCCTCCGGGTGGCGGTGGTGGCAGCGGCGGCAGCAGCACGGTGCGGGTCTGGGCAGCTTCAGCGCTAGTAGCTGGCTTCCCTTCAGCACATCACTAGGGTGGGGGTGGTTTAACACCCCCCACCCCAGGGATCACCNTCACCTCACTTGTCCTCCGGGTGGCGGTGGTGGCAGCGGCGGCAGCAGCACGGTGCGGGTCTGGGCAGCTTCAGCGCTAGTAGCTGGCTTCCCTTCAGCACATCACTAGGCCTTCCGGGGAAACCCGGATTGGTCAGTATTGGTGACTGAATGGGTTCTGGATAGCCTGCCAGTCTGGGATTAAGTGAAAATGCAGTCCAGTGATTTTTATTTTTTAAAAAAATTAATTAAAAAATCATTTAAAAAAAGTCACTGTACATGTGAAAAATGACTGCCGGATCATTCTGCACAAGTACACCATTTTCCAAAATGGCGCCGGCAGCATTGGTGCCATTTTGGAAAAGGGCTGCACATTCACAAACTATTTTGGTGGCCATTTTGTGCATGCACAGTGATTTTTTGAAATTATTATTTTTAATAAAACAAAACAAAAAAGTTTTATTATTATTATTATTGCATCAGCAGCATACTTGGTGCTGTACAGTCAATAGTTATAGGCCGTTTTTACACGGACATCCTCCTTGGTGTTCAGGCGGGTGTTGGGGGGGCATCTGTGTAAACAGCCGGCAGTGGGTGGGGGGATGGGTGACTGCTTGGTGTTTGCCCATGTGAACACCGAGCGGGATAGGTGGGGGTGTGTGCACTCCTGCACAACACCCACCTCTATCCATTGCACACCCATCTCCACAGTGTCAGGCATCAGGTGTGAATGTGGCCTTCGTCTTGCAGCATTGTGCCTTTCTCTCTAATATGTCACCTGTGCTGTTTGTTTAATTTCCACAGACATTCCTGACAATGAGCACTATATTTTTCTCTCTCCAATTATTCACTCATTTCTAGACTATATGTTACTCATTTTTGCATGTGAGACCAGTAGACTGCATGTGCATGTTCTTCAGTAGACTATTTTACTAAACATGAGTTTTTGCTCCTATTGTGAACATGTAATGACCTATAAATCCCTAAACGGCCAGGGCCCGGCTTACCTGCAGGACCGCCTCAGGTCCCAGATTCCATTGTGGTCCCTGCGGTTGTCTGGGGATGCCTGACTTGAAGTCCCCCAGGTTGCCCAGGTGGCAACGATGGGTAGGGCATTCTCTGTGGCCGCTCCTAGGATGTGGAACTCCCTTCTGACGGAGGCCTGCCTGGCCCTGGACCTCCCCTCTTTCCATAGACAGTGTAAGACCTGGCTGTTCTGCCGGGCCTTTGGAGAGGGAGATGGGTAGGGTGGGGTGGGTTGGGGAGGGAGTTCTGCCCTTTTAGTTCTTTTTATCTTTTAAAATATTTTTTAATGATATTTTATGTGTGTTTTTATTGATGTTTTGTAAGCCACCATGTGCTGCTCTTGAGCAGGAGGGAGCAGGGTAGAAAAATAGTTAAATAAAATAAATAAATAAATAAATAAATAAATGTAAGCTAGTGATTCTCCTCTCCTGTGATAGTGCCTAAGGCCTAACAGGTAGATGAACAGATGTGGTTTTGCTTCACAGAAAGCAAACTAGAATATGGAGAGTTTATGAAGGCATGTCAGTTCTATACAACTCAAAGCAATGAAGCTGTGCAAGGGTTGGGGAAGGACTGCAAATGCGCAGCAGTTGTGGAGGTTTGCCAATTAACATTATTTTCCCATGTAGGAGGCAATCTCATATGGGAGCAAATGCATTCCTGATAGTGTAGTTTCAAGCCGAGTGGCTTTTCTATCATTCTCTGATTTTCTGACAACCTGACACCTCTTATTGCAGTTCAGCTTCTCCAGTGAAATCTCCTTTGACTTGAGTTTTGAACAGGGGAAATGATGTGGGACCAAAGGGAGGTTTGTGACATGGTGCTTAATGAATATCCCCCCTACTCTTCATTTGCATGTCTAGTATGTTGCAAAGGATAATGCATGGGTATTAGCTATGAAAGAGTGTTAGCAAAAAAATAATCACTCGTATGTGCCATGTATAATTGCCCACACGAATTCAGTAAGTCACTATCTTCATACTTCTCTTCTGTGGAGCACACAAGGAACTGGCTGACATTATGCATTTGCTCAAATGTTTCTCCTAGCACAAAGCTGTTTTCCAATGTAGATTTCCAAACTGAAACCAGGACAATATCTGGAGGAGTTAACTTCATCAGAATAAAAGAATGATACTACTCTCATGTGATTAATTATCGCTCTGAAATTGCCTGAGACAAGCATTCTGGAATTGCAGACTATGAGGCCCATCACTCATCATGAATAAACTAGAAAACACATGCTTTATATAAATGTCATCCTTTAGAGAAACAGGTGCAAATTTCCTTCCAAAAACTAACATCAGGTTTGAGGCAGTAAAACAGAATGAAAATTGCGTTTCTAGAAGAGAAGAAGGGAAAGGGAATCCTTGCGGTTTTTTGTAGCATACCATATCAAAGGGAGGCTTTTGCCCCATCGGGGACCCAGGTAAGGTTGATTGCAAGGTGCCTCCTTTTGCCACACTCCCAGTTTCTCAGAATCCTGTAGCACAGACACTCTCTGGCTGCATAGAGGATTTCCCAACTAGTAAAAGAACTACAATGGGGCAGGTGGGTGACTGCCCTAGGGCCCCAAGCGTACAGAGGGCCTGCTATGAAGGCATGGAGTCCTTTAAATAGGGTTGCCTTATATGCAATTTTTTAGAGGACACTTATGAGATATACAGCTTGCAGGGCTTCAACCCTGGGACCTGGAAAAAGCCCCTTGTACTTCATCCCCCAATATGAAATAATTCAAGTTGTACCTGATTGATGAAAATCTTGGGTGCTTTTTGACATGCATAAATGCGCTCGATTTGCCTCCATAAGAAACTCTGGGGAAACAAAGCTGCGCACCATTGGCAGTGATCTTGCGGGGATGCAAAGCTTGAAAATCCAGCTTTGCATCCCTCGCATGATCACTGTCAAAACCACACATCTTTGGGTGAAAACAGACATGACGCTAACCACCCTTTAACCACCCTTGGTGGTCATTTATGCATGGTTCAGGGCTGCATAGGGCACCAACACAGCCCTGCAACATGCATAAATAACCGCCAAGGGTGGTTAAAGGGTGGTTAGCGTCATGTCTGTTTTCACCCTTTGTTTTCCTACGTGACAAAAGCCATGCCTTGAGGTATGCCTCTCATAGCATACAGAGGGAACCAATGTAGCCCTGCAACCTGTATATCTCATAAGTGCCCTCTACAAAATTTGCACATATGGTAACCCTACCTTTAAATTACTTCCTAATTGGTCACTGGCTCATCATTACCTGGGTGCCAATTGTCCTTTGCATAGGGTGCCCAGATGTACACATTTTAGCGGACACATGAGAAATGGCTCCAATGCAGCCCTGTAACCTGCATTTCTCCTAAGTATCCTCTAAAATTTGCATATCTAGCCCCCCTACTTTTGTATCTAACATCTTGCCTCAGTGGAAGGGAAGCCTGGCTAGAGGGGTGGGATGTATTAGCTACCACCTCTGGGAAGGGAGGACTCTGGCCAGTTCCCTTCCTGGCAGCCATTGCCTTTGAGGATGGTGGAAAGGACAAAAGGATCAACCAGTTCCCGCTGTTCTGCAAATGCCATCTGAGGCTTTCATGAAGGGGAATGTTGGAAGGGCAGGGGCAGTTTGGAATGAAGTCTGCTGGGTTCCTGCCATGGAGGAGATTGTAGGGGCGGGGCTGAGCTGGGAGTGCTGGCTGTTCTACCACAGAGCCTGGTTGGCTGGGGAGACTGCCTAGGCTCCTATGAAGAAAATGAACAAACTAAAGCACTCTCCAGGTGCTTGCTAACTGCCCCCAAATACTGGCTGTAAAGAACAGAGCTGCCTGGGAGGGTGGGGCTTCCTCTGTTCTGCCTGAGCGCTTTCTCTTCAGTCACCAAGAGGGAGCCTGCCTGGAGCAGAGCCACTGTCGGCTGCAGCACAGAGCCCAGAACTAATAGGTATGGAGGGGGTAATTGTATGCATAGTGGGCTAGAAAACCTCTCCTTGTTCCCTCCTTCACCTTGGTTTCAAGGACACTGGCAGCAACTGCAGGAGGAGATATAGGGGAAAATGCCTGCTTGGATGTTGTTTCCATCGTTTAGGTAGGTGGAGTAGGTTTTTCACCTAGTTAGCTGCTTTCACTGCTAGCTTTCATTTAGTGGCTACAAACCAAACAACTGTGCTCAGGTAGCCATCCTAGCCCAGGCCCCATAGCTGCCTTTGATGTAGCACTGGATTAACAGCCCTCAATAGCCATTAGTGAGAGACTAATGGGGGCTGTGTTACCTCAAGCTTAATGGGACATTGTTAGCTCATTAACAGCCCGGGGAGTGGTGATTATTGATGGTTATTAACTTGAGACTGCATCAAAGGTTTTAGTGCTCTGGAAACCAAACCTGCTTGACTCATGGACCAGTATAGTATCTTTCTTGGGTACTAATTGCATTGGGGCTGTCTATTGTACTAAAAATCTTCTTTTCTTAAATCTTCATGAGACAGTCTGCAGTTATTGAAAGATAAATCACCAGTAATAGTGAAGGGTTATCTCTCCTCTGTCTTTCCTAGGTCCTAAGCCTCTCTGAGAAGGGACCTGTCTCTAGTTATGCTTATACAAATGCACGGTATGTTGTTTGTGTTTAAAATAATAAATAAGAGGCAATTGTACAGTTTACACTCTTGTAGGTTAAGGGGCTTGTACACTTAGTGGCAGCATCATAGCATATTTCAAAGATAGTTCAAATAAGACATTTATTTATTTATACAATTATTTGTTAATATTAAATATGACAAATGCATATCCTGCCCTTCCCTGAAGGCTGAGAGTGAAATGTCCACACAAGTTTCCTATGTTCCTTTTTTAAATCTTCTTGGCAGCATCTCTTGACTACTTGGGACCTGGGAAAAGTCCCTTGTACTTCATCCTGTAATATGAAATAATTCACATTATACCTGATTTATGAAAATCCTGGGTGCTTTCTGATGTGCATAAATGTGCTTGATTTTCCTCCACAAGAAACTCCAGGAGGAAATCAGGGGCAGATTTTGTCACCTGGGAACACAAAGCTGCGCGGGTTTGGCAGTGATCTTGCGGGGGATGCAAAGTCTGAAAATCCAGCTTTGCATCTCTCGCATGATCACTGCCAAAGTCACACATCTTTGTTTTCCCACATGACAAAAGCTGTGTGTGATTTGCCTCTTGCTGTTTCTTGCGGAGGCAAATCAGGTGCATCTATGTGTGTTTATGCATGTTGAAAAGTCCCCTCCTTCCTATTAGATACTGTGACCAAAAAAGACTGCTGTAGCTGTGTTTTCCTCAAACTTAATGGGTGGGCCATCATCTCCTTATTAACAGCTTATGGGGTGGGAGCTATTCAGGGCTAGTAACATAGAAGGAAGCTTCAGCCTGGGAAGCCAAGCTTGCTTACCCACTCACTGGCCTGGTCAGTACCGTTCTTAGAATCTGATCTTCCCTGGTGCTAATTACATTGGGGCTGAATGCTGTAGTGCGAATGTTCTTTGGTTGGACCAGACAGTCCACAGTTATTGAAAGGTAGGAAGATGGTCATGTACTGTCGGTAGGTGGGGAGCATTCCTCACTTCCCTAATGATATTTGAGATGCCACAAGAGCAATTTTATTCTTAAATGGGTGTTTTTAGACAGATGGAAACCCCAGTTCTGCCCATGCCATGATGCGTCACCCCCAGGCTGCCCGTCTGTCTAAAGAAAACCCTACCACATGTGGAAGCGGATCAGACTATGCCTGCTCTCTGGTGGTCCCACCAGCAATGCTCCAAAACATCTCAGAGCACTGCTGGTGGGTGGGCCAGCCAGACCTGGGGCACCAGCCTGAAGCAGAGCTGCTGCCTGTTGGCAGGGTGGACCCACTGGGTGGACATGGGGGTGCACCCCTGGAGCAACTTCTGGGGCAGGCAGCCTCTGTGTCTGTTTACAACCAAAGTGACTAATAAGTGATACTTGTTTAAAAGGAAACCTTTTAATTAGACTTAGAAGTATTGTGTGACAGAATTCAGATTTATACATCGGATCAAAGATGCTTATGTCGTTTTGCAGTCTTCTGAATAGCTTAGTTGAAGGGGCTAAGAAGTGAGTGAAATTCCCTGCTCTGTATATCCAACTAGAGCGCTTTTAGAACCTTACCTTGCCAGCAAATTCCACTGGACTATTCAGGATGTTCACTTGATCATTAATTTTTACTAGGGATGGGCAAACGGAACTGAGTCCGGAAATTCGGTTTGGTTCGGAAGTTTGGTTCGGTCAACCGAACTGGTCGAGTTCGGTCCGAACGCTGAACTTCCGAACCATGTTCGCCCATCCCTAATTTTTACCTCTTTGGTGCTTTTGGAGGCTGACTTAAGTGATAGAACAGCTGCCTATCTCTGTCCTTTTCAGCCAGTAACTGAGCAAGGTAGGAGGGGGGAAAGAGCTGTTTTGTCAGATCAAGGCAAAGTGAACTGTCTTTCCAAAATAAGGAGCTGGGGTGAGGAAAGGAGTGGAGGGGAAGGCTGGCAGCAGTAGTGGGACAGCTATCGTAGGGACAGGAGGGACTTTTGTCCTAAGGCCCAAGCTGAGGTGCTGGAGGCCCACAAATAATTTCTCCTGTCCCTGTAATATGGTAGCTAAGCCCTTGCCACAAACAAGGTAGTCAGAGCAGAGGGGAGAGTGGGAGTGACTGGTGGCCTGGAGGAGTTTGAGAGGCTGCAGCGGGAATATGTCAGGGCACCGCTGCTCCCTGATCATCCCCACTTCAGCCTCTCAAACTCCTCTGGAGTGCTGGCTCCTGCCACTCTCCCCTCCACCTTAACCACCTTCAACACCACTGCGGAACCTCTCCTGGTCCTGACTCCTCCTCAGCTCTTGCTGCACCCAGCCCGAGGCTGTGCTCTTTCCCTCACTGCTGCTGTCACTGCCACATACTGGAAAGAGGACTGTTCCCTGGTGTTGTGTGGGCTGCTGGGTAGAGGCAGGGAGTAGGGACAGGGAAGCTGGGTGGAGGCAGTGGATCTGGATAAGGCACTAGACTTGGACCTGGGAGAGCAGGGTTTGAATCTCACCCTAGCCAATGAGCTCACTGGGTGGCCTTGGACAAGTCACTACCTCTCAGCCACAGTTCTCCATCTGTAAAATGGGAATATGTGTGTGTCTGTCTTTTCCTTTGTTCCCTTCATCCTTGTCTATCTTAGATTGCATGCCCACTGGCCAGGGACCTGTCTCCAAAAATCTGAGACTGTAAAGTGCTGTGTATGCCTAGTGGTGCTATAGAAATAAGTAGTAGGCTGGGTGAGGGCAGGAGAGGCTGGGGTCTATGTGAGCACTGGGTGGGGCAGGGAGACTGGGGAGAGGATAGTGATGGGCAGGGGGAGACGGGTCTCTTTCTTGCCCCTGGGCCCTTTCCAAGCTAAGTAGGCCCCTGGGCATGTCTCTCTGTCAGCAAATTTTCACAGTCGCTGTCTGCCTTTCTTATTATCAGGGAGAGAGAGAGATGATTTAGGGATAGCTTGCAAACTTAACCTGTAGGCTTGAATTGCATCTGCTCAGGGACTCTCCTGCAGTCAGATTCAAGGAACAACTTTGCCCTTTTGAATTGAAAACGTCTGGTTGCAAAGAACAAGATACTCATTTTATCAAAAGAGAGCTTATCTTTCCCTTGATCTTCTTTCCAACAGGAATCTATCCCTCTCATCCCAGTCTTTTATTTATTTATTTATTAATTAATTATTTTATTTTATATTAAAACTTATAAGTCGCCCCTGCCTGCCTCAGGCATCTTGGGGCAGTTCACAACATTTTAAAACATATTAAAAGCCCTAAATGGCTTGGGGCCTGCTTATCTGCGAGACCGCCTCAGACCCCGGGTCATTTTGTGGCCCCTGTGGTTGGCTGGGGGCGTCTAACTTGAGATCCCCTGGGTATCCCGGGTGGTGACGGTGGGGAGGGCATTCTCGGTGGCTGCACCAAGGCTGTGCAACTCCCTCCTGATGGAGGCCTGTTTATCCCTGGACCTCCCCTCTTTCCGAAGATCCTGTAAGACCTGGTTGTTCATCTGGGCCTTCAGGGATGGGGTGGAGGTGGGAGTCTTTATTGCCTTGTAGCACTCTGCCTTTCAGTAATATTTTAACATTTTAATATTTAGTTTTATATGTTTTTATTGTTAGATTTTATATGTTGTTTGCCGCTTCGAGCTGCCATGGTGTGGGAGAATGCAGGGTAAAAGTGTATTAAAATAAATAAAATTAAATAAATAAAATATACAATAATAAATGACAATTAAAAACAGTTTAAAACACATCCTCACACACCCTAGCCCAGCCTATCCACCCCATCTCCCTCAGGAAAGGCCTGGCAGAACAGCCAGGTCTTGAATTGTCTACAGAAAGAGGGGAGGTCAGTAACCAAGCCAACTGCCGATGGGTGGGAGTTCCACAGCTGTGGCGCAGCTACAGAGCACACTCTCCTCATAGTGGACACCCGGGGGACCCCGAGGAGGACACCCACGACTAACTGTAGAGGCCGATCCAGGACCCGGCGGGTGAGGCAGTCCTGCAGGTAGGTGGGGCCTAAGCCATTTAGGGCTTTAAAGGTCAACACCAACACCTTCAATTGGGCCCGGAAAGCTATCGGCAGCCAGTACAGAGACCGAAGAACTGGTGTAATGTGCTCACGTTGGTCCTTCCTCGTCAGGAGATGGGCCACAGCATTCTGCACCAGCTGCAGCTTCTGAACCAGCACCCAGGGTAGCCCCACGTAGAGTGCGTTGCAATAATCAGGACCCCGATTCTTCCGTGTAAATTTTAAAAAAATTGTCCGGGAGTCGGGGCCCAATTCAACTCCTCACTGTGCTGATTTACCATGTGTGTGTGGGGGGGGGGGGAACTTGCCTCCTCCTCCCCCTCTCCCCCCCTCTGGTAAAACCCTTGGGGCTTCCCCTACCCAGCTGCCAGGGCTTGCCTCCCCCCTCTTCTTTCCCAGTATAGAAGTTAAAATTAACTTAGCAGTGTCTGTTGGCGGCAGCAGCTGCTCCCCTCAGTGCACTCGTCTTCACCCGGCTCCAGGGACTCTCAGGGCGATGCAGCTGGATGACGTCATCTGGTTGCGGTGCTCGCAGAGTCCCTGGATCTGGGTGGAAATTCTGCACTGGGGTAAGCGGGGCAGGAGATTCCATGGGGGGAGGGGAATTCTGCAGGAAATCTGCAAATCATAGACCTGCATTTCCCTTGGGGCCCTGGCAATAATCCAGTCTCAAGGTAATAAAAGCATGGATGATTGTGGCCAGATCCAAGTCTGAGACATAGGGTCTAAGCCGACGCACCAGATGTAACTGGTGGAATGCCCCCTTTGCCACAACTGCCACCTGGACATCCTGGACTCACAGCTCTGCCTGGAGCACCCCCAGTTTCTGGATCTGTGAAACCAAGGGAGGACGGACCCTATCAATGATGGGGGGCCATCACTCCCTCGGCCTTCCCCACAACCATCACCTCCGTCTTGTCAGGATTTAACTTCAGGTGGCTCACCCTCATCCAATCCCCCACAGCTGACATACAGGGTAAGCACCAAGACTGCCGTGCCTGAGTTGGAGGAAAATGAGAGAGATAGCTGGGTATCATCAGTGTATTGATGGCATGTCACCCCCAACTCCCTGACAACCTCCTCCAAAGGCTGCATATACACATTGAACAAGAGAGGGGATAAGATGGAACCCTGCGGAACCCCACACATGAGGCCCTGGGGGAAGATGAACACTTCCCAAGCACTACACGCTGGGTTCTCCCAGCCAGGAAAGAGAAAAACAGTCCCACTAATCCCTGACCGGTCCTACAGCCCTGTCACCAGCAGTTCATGATCAACAGTATCAAATGTAGCCGAGAGATCTAACAGGATCAACAGGGTCTGAACGACCCTGGTCCAACTCATGGGACAGGTCATTGGACAAGGCCACAAGCACAGTCTCTGTGCCATAACCCGGATGAAAGCCCAACTGTGAGGGATCAAGAAAATTGACCCGGTCCAAATGCCCCTGATGCTGCCGGGCCACCACCCATTCAATAACCTTCCCTAAAAAGGGAAGGTTAGAGACTGGCCAATAGTGGGCCAGGGCACCAGTGTCCAAAAATGGCTTTTTGAGCAGGGGCCGCACCACCACCTCCTTGAGGCAGTCCAGCACCCTGCCCTCCCCAAGGGAGGCGTTGACTATCCACACCAGCAACGGCTCCAGTGTCTCCTGGCTAGCTGTAACCAGCCTGGACAGGTATGGATCTAATTCACAATAGGTGGCTCGAACAGTCCCAAGAGCATTCCCCACATCCAAGGACAACACAGCCTGAAATGCACCCCACAAAACAGGACAAGAAGGGGCTTCTACTGCCTCTGACCCAGTCTCTGCTTTAAAAGTTGCATCAAAACTTTTTGAGCAATTTTGTCCGCAAAAAAGTCTACAAACAAATCACAGCAAGCATTTGATGATTCTAAGTCCAGTTGGAGGAAGGCCAGACTGGCCAGCCCCCTCACCATCTGGAAAAGCTCCACCAGGTGGGATTTAGCAGACGCAATGAGGGCAGCAAAGAAAACCTTCTTTGCTGTCTGCACTGCAACGTCATAAGTTCTAAAGCAATTACATTACCTGCATATTGACTGAGGGAAAGACAAAAGTTATTCTGCTTAGATAAGAACATAAGAAGTGCCATACTGGGTCAGACCAGTGGTCCATCCAGCCCAGCATCCTGTCTCTGACAGCGGCTAATCATGATGGCTTCGAAGAAGCACCCAACAGGCCATAATAGGGGATCCATTCTCTGTTGTTTTCCCCCAGCTCCCGTCATGTTCCCTGATCCTGTCTGGCTAATAGCTGCTGATGGACCTATCTTCCATAAAATTGTCCAACCTCTTTTAAACTTAGTTATAGTACTGGCACTTACCACAGCCTCTGGCAGTAGCTTCCACAACCCAATTATATGCTGACTAAAAAAATATTTTCTCTTATTTGTTTTAAACTTGCCACCCAGGAGTTTCATGGAGCGTCCCCTAGTTCTAGTACTAGCTGAGAAGGTAACTGCTCCTTGTTTAGTAGTTCCACACCACTCATGATTTTATAGACCTCTATCATATCTCTTCTCAGTTATCTCTTCTCCAAACTGAAGAGCCCCAACCTACCAAGCCTCTCCTCATACTGGAGCCCTTCCATGCCCTTGATCATTTTTGTTGCCCTTCTCTGTACCATTTCTAGTTCAGCTATGTCTTTTTTGAGATGGGGCTACCAGAACTGCACACAATATCTGAGGTGTGGTCACAGCATTGATTTGTAGAGAGGCATTATGACCTCAGTTTTATTCTCTATTCCCTGTCTTGCTCTTAATGAGACGAGTTCAGTCCAAATAAGACACATCTCTTCCTCAGATCAGTCTGAAGGAGAGTCCCCTCCCTGGTTTAGAAAGATGCATACCAAACTTAGATGTTGAATGTGTAAGTTATCCTTAGAAGATATCTCTCTGCAAATGAGTGCATAAAGAAGAGCACCAGGACATTTTTGTATACAAGCTGTAAACCCTTGAAAACTTTGTATGTACGGTGCAAACCCTTGTTTACTTGATGAACCCAGATAAACCCTTGCCTTCAGTCTAACATCTGTTTCAGTGTAATTTGTTTATTAATTGTGTGTTTCACCAGGGTCACCACCATAGTAATGCACCCAATTAAGACCTCACCCACCAGCATAAAAGTCCACCAACCACGACTGGGGAGGGAGAGCCTGGCTAGTCCCCTCTGTGCAGTCACTGCCTCTGGGGACACTACCACTGAAAGTACATAGGATCCTGGAGGAAGTCAACCAGAAGGTCTAGGGCTACATTTTATGTGTGTTGTGACAATCTGTAACCTAGTAGGAAGGGAAGAAAGCAGTCTGTAAACAGACCTTTTACTGCCATTATGTCCCTGTGAAAGATGGCCGAAGGTGGGAGTGCATATTGGGCAATAGATCTGGGAAGATCTGGACCAAGTATGGCATTCTTATTGGAGATGGCAAATTTGGTTTCGGAACAATCCATAATTGCCCAAAAATGGCAATTACAGGTTGATACGTAATTATCTGTAACAGCGCCCTCAGCTGTAATGCCCATAAACACGAGCACTGCAGGGGCTGGCCCCTGCTGATCAGCGGGAGTGCCTGGGGAGTGTTGGGGATGGGGCCAGGCACTTAAGCAAGCAGTCTGGAGGGTCGGGGACAGTGCTGGTATTTACCCAATGGGTTCCCCACTCCTCCGGCCTGCGCTCAGCTGCCGCCTGTTGTGTGACACTTTTTTTTAAAAAAGCAAAGAACTGCACCTGTTCATAATGGCCATTCTGCGTATGTGCAGCCCTTTCCCAAGATGGTTCCGGTGGCATTGGCGTCATCTTGGGCACTCATTCTGAGCATTTATTTTTTATTTTATTTATTTTACTATATTTGTATCCAGCGCTTCCTACCTCACGGTAGCCCAGAGCAGCTAACAGTAACAAAATACAATATAAAAATATAATATAAAACAATTAAAACATTTAAAAACATAATAAACAAAAGCAGGGGGAAATACTGCAAACCCCCCCCCCCCAACCCTACCCCTCTCCGTCACCAAAAGCCTGATCGAACAACTAGGTCTTAAAGTTCTTGTGAAAAGCCGGGAGGTCTGGGGCCAAATGGGCCCCCACTGGGAGGGAATTACACAGGCACAGCATGGCCACTGAGAACACCCTGTCCTATGTGGCCCCCCGGGAAACCTGGGGAACCTCCAACATGGTGCCTCTGGCTGACCGAAGAGGCTGATCTAGAAACCGGGGAGTGAGGCGCTCTCGCAGATAGGCAGGGCCCAGGCCATTTAAGGCTTTATAGGTTAAAAGCAACACTTTGGATTGGGCCTGGAAGACTATTGGCAGCCAGTGCAGAAATTGGAGCCCTGGTGTAATGTGCTCCCGGCGGCCCAGTCCCACCAGGAGCCAGGCCACCGCATTCTGCACCAGCTGCAGCTTCCAAGCCGTCACCATAGGTAGCCCCACGTAAAGCCCATTACAGTAGTCTAACCGAGAGGTAATAAAAGCATGAATGATCATGGCCAGATCCGAAACTGACACTAGCATCCAAAGCTGTTGCACCAGATGTAACTGGCGGAAGGCACCCCTTGCCACAACCTCCACCTGGAGATCCAGGCGGAGCTGCGCATCAAGGAGCACCCCCAGGTTCCGAACCTAGGAAGTCAGTGGAGGACAAACCCCCACAATTGAGGGGACTGTGATCTCCATCGACTTACCCACTAACATAATCTCTGTCTTGTCAGGATTCAGTCACAGTTGATTAGCCCTCATCCAGTCCCCCACAGCTGTCAGACACCGGGTAAGCACCAAGACAACCAGGCCTGGGTCAGTTGAAAATGAGAAGTACAGTTGGGTTTCATCCACATACTGATGACACCTTTCCCCATACCCCCTGATCACCTCACCGAGTGGCTGTATATACATGTTGAACAGGAGAGGGGACAAAACAGAACCCTACGGGAGCCCACACGAGAGGTCTCGGTGTGATGAAAAATGATCACCGAGCACCACCCGCTGAGTTCTTCCTGTTAGGAATGAGCGGAGCCATTTGAGAATGATCCCACCCACCCTCGCACTGTCCCACAGAAACGTCACCAACATCTCGTGGTCAACGGTATCAAATGCAGCCGACCGATCTAATATGACTAAAAGGGTCAATCGACCATTACCCTTTTTACGGTGCAGATCATCGACCAAAGCCACCAGTGCTGTCTCAGTGCCATGCCCCAGATGAAAGCCAGACTGAGAGGGATCCAGATAACCGACATAATCGAGATGCTCTTGGAGCTGCTGAGCCACTACCCGTTCAATAACCTTCCCTAAAAAGGAAGGTTAGAAACAGACCGATAGCTGGCAGGGGAGTCAACGTCAAGCGATGGTTTCTTGAGCAGAGGCCGTACCACTGCCTCTTTGAGACCGCTCGGCACTCTGCCCTCCCGTAGGGAGGCATTGACCACCCCGGCCAGCAACGGCCCCATTGTCTCCTGGAAGCTCTTAATCAGCTAGGACGGGCACGGATCTAATTCACAAGAAGTGGCTCAAACAGCCCCCAGCACCTCCACCACATCAGCGGGTGTTACCAACTGAAAATGATCCCATAAAATTGGACAAGTCGGGGCTTCTACAACCTCTTCATCCTCCAACGCATTAAGTGTGGCATCGAGGCCTTGATGAATATGAGTGATTTTCTCCGCAAAATTATCCTCAAAAAGGTCACAGCGGGCGGAAGATGACTCAACCTCCGGGTTGAGGGGGGCCAGACTGACCAGCCCCAGTACCACCTGGAACAGCTCCGCTGGACAGGATCTAGTGGATGCTATGAGGGCAGCAAAGAACTCCCTCTTTGCTGTCCGCATAGCCATGGCATAGGCTCATAGAGCTAGTTTATGTCGCAATCTGTCAGCTTCAGCTTGGGATCGACGCCACCATCACTCCAACCATCGCCCCTCTTGCTTCAGGACTCGCAGTTCCTCGGAGAACCAAGGAGGCCTGCATGGCCATTGCCTGGGCAATGGATGCCTGGGAGCTGTTTGATCGATGGCCTCCATCAGCAAGATGTTCCATAGCTTAACGAGGTCATCAATGAGATGATCATCAAGGTCGGAGGGTATCTTCCCCCAGAGCACCTAGAAACCACACCGGGTCCATCAGCCTCCAGGGGTGAACCATCCTAATAGATTCCACACCCTGCCGGGGGCAGACGTGTACTAAAAGGGAGGTCTGTAGGAGGTAATGATCCGTCCATGACAAGGGCACAGTTGTTATCTCCCTTATTAACGGAGTACCCACCTTCAGGCCAGTGCAGAACATGAGGTCCAAGGTATGTCCCCCAAGATGTGTCAGTCCGTTGACCCTTTGGGACAGGCCCATGTTTGCCATGGCAGGCATGAACTCATGCTCGGCTCCCCCAAGCACTGCATCGGCGTGGATGTTGAAGTCCCCCAGAACTATCGTCCTGGGGGACTGCAACACCACCTCCGATACAGCCTCTGCCAGAGCATGCAGGGAGGCCACTGTACTGGTAGGTGCACGGTATACCAGCAGCACTCCCCAACCGTTTCCTACTAAATCAAACACAAGGTGAGGACCTTCAATGCCTACCATGGTCCGTACTGGATACCTCCTCACAGACCACCCCTCTTTAAAAATCATAGCTACACTGCCCACCCGCCCCGGTCCCTCCGGCTGGTGCTACGTAGAATACTTGGCCGGAACAAGATCAGCCAGGATAGGCCCTGATTCATTGTCCAGCCAGGTTTCCGTAATAGACACGAGATCGGTTACACAGTCGAGGATCACCTCCTGGACTGTTGTTGCCTTATTCGCCACCGACCTCGCATTTATCAGCACTAAAACCAGGCCGAGGGCCTTCCGACCAAGATCCTCTTGCTCATCTGCTGGGGAAGGGATGAGCGGGACATGCACCAAGTACCTGTCAGGCCTCGCCACCCCCACTCTCCCACCCCCCTGAGCCCATATCTCCCCTGGCCCATCATGACCCCAATAGCTGCGTCCACCCCCCTGGATGACCCCCCCTGCCCCCCCCAGCTGTCCCATCAGGACTGCAAGGGAGATCCCACCCCATTCCCCCCACCCTATCCCNCTCCCTCTCTCACAGGGAGTCCCCCCACCCTATCCCTCAGGTACTGCCCCCCCATCTCACCAGGTGACAGAACCTGTTTACCCCCCCACCTCCCCATCCCCTGCCACCGGAGGGCTCCCCATGCCCAGTCTTAACCCTCTCCAATCCCTTCTCTCCTGTATAACCCCCCCCACTCCTGCCCAGTGCTCTCACCACTTGCCCCCCTCTCCACATGCTACCACCATGTGATTTTCCTTGGTGGGAACACTGACTTGTCTCTCACCCGGGGCAAGTGCTCTCTGCACTCCCTTCCCCTCCCCCCATACATACCCCATTCCACCTCCCCTTCCCCCCACAACATCTCCCCTAAACCCCTGAAAGCCCCTAAAGGATCCCCTTAAGGGAAGCTTAGGTGCAACCCTTTGGCACACGCCTGCACCCATGGCTGCACCTCCACTATCTCGCGTCTTAAATCCTTTGGCCCCTCTGGGCAGGAAGTCCTTGCTGGAGCACCAGCCATGCCCCTTCCCCCAACCGGGGGAGGGGGAGATGGAAACGTACATCAGGTGACAACTGAGCTGAGTGGTGCAGGAAGCGAGCACTGTTCCAATGAGCTTCTTGGTTTTTATTACATATAAACTGAACCCATACCCATAATAAAAACTGTAAATTATTATTATCAAGCATTTATATAGTGCCAGCAATGTACCTGGGACTTTACAATTGTAAGAAAGAGACAGAGACCCTGCCCCAGTGGGCTTACAATCAAAGAAACACCGGGGGGAGGGGGGAGACAAAGGGTGGGGGAAACAGAGGAAGAGACAAGGATATTTATTTATTTTATTTATTTTAGGCATTTGTAACTTGTTAGGCACATGAACTTGTGAGGTTTCAGGTGGTGCATGTGCTTGGGTTAGTTACAAAGGTGTAGTTACTCAATGTTATACAAAATATGATGATTCAGAATAAGTCAACAAGGGGTCGAGGGGAATGAGGAGCCAGGGAAAGCTTGATGGAAGAGGTGGGTTTTGAGGAGGGATTTGAAGATTTGGAAGGAGGAAACCAAGCAAATGTGTTCAGGGAGGGAGTTCCAGGCATGGGGGGTTGCCAGGGAAAATGGGCGGATGCATTTTGAGGAGCAGGAGAGCCATGAGTAGGCAAGGGTGGTGGCAGAGGAGGAGCAGAGTGTAGTGGAAAATGGGTGCTGAGAGATGCGGGGGAGCAAGGCCATGAAGAGTCTTGTAGGTAAAAGTCCCCTTCGCCGCCAAAATGGCAGCAACGGGGCATTTGTTGCATCCCTCCCCCCCACCCAATTGGGAGGCGACGCAGAGAGGGAGAATGAGCCCCAGCGGGGAGGTTTGTAAGGTAAACCTCCCCGCAGTTTTGGTGTAGTTGCCAGGGCAACTGTCCTGGAACGAGGCTGCGCCTGCACACCTCGTGGACAATGGGGCCCCGCCCCTGCTAGAAGGGGTGGATCTCCTGAAGTCACGTGGAATGGCATTCCAGGGAGGACAGGCTGACAGTCAGCCCCTCCCACCTCCCCTCTAGCACTGTTGTTTATCTGGTTGTCACTAAGGGACCGAGGAGGAGTTTTGGCGGGCAGCCTTCTTAGAAAGGGTCGCGTGTTTAGTTCTTCAACAGTGCAGTGTAGGTTAACTAGGATAATAATACAATTGGGAATTGTTATTCTAATTGGCTATACAATTCGGCATTTGAATGAACCACTCACGATGTGGATTTAAATAGGGCAATTAGAGCATTCTGAGGAATAATGATACAGGAATTGGCTTGAATGGAATCTCGGAAAATTGCACAAAAGAAAAGGGTAATAGTTGTCACACTCAACAGGGGTCCAGTATGCCATGACAGGATTAATACGTAGGGTATTAGGGTGTTAAGAGTCATCTCCATAAGAGATGGGGAAAGGACACACGGTGTAACGCAGGGCGCAGTATGCACTGATGTCACACCCCGGGGAGTGAGGTCTTAGCAGGGGCTTCAGGGACATGCGCTGTCTTTGGGTCCTGCAGACGCTTTCCTCCTTACTTGCGCCCAGAGATCGGCCATCCCCCCCCCCTTTTGGCCAGGAAACTATCGAAGGAGGGGATGTTTTTGGATAAGGGACTGTCAACGGAAGGCACATCCGGGCAGGACCGTGTTAATAAGTTATGTTAAGCTGCTGGGGCAAGTCCAGGGTTTGGAGTGCTTCCTGCTTTTCTTCATACACTTATCTGACAACTGTGCCAGGGCAGACGCGGGGTGGAGCCGGGACCTGGAAAATGGAGAAAGAGCCGTGTTTGGGGAAAAGGTCAACTTTGGTGAAGGTTTGGTGGCCTCAGAGGATTGCACGAGTGACTTGTGGGTAACGTGCAACCCACACCTTGCCCCTGGACCCTGGGTGCTATAAGGAAGAGGTGTGGAGTGACAGCAATTGGGCGAGACGCAGACAGGAGTTGTGTGAAGAGCCCTGGGCTGCCATCGATCAACAGAACCTTTGGGGGGTGTTTAAAAGGATATTGTGTTATTAATGGTTTTACGATTGGGAAGAGGTAGGGTGTTTATTGTAGGGTGGTTGTTATTTTTTGTTGCCCAAAGCAGGTGGTGCCAACTTGCATAAGTTATAAAGGGGACTGTGTAGTCCCTATTTATCATCCTTTTGTTCTGAGATGACGTCTAAACAGAAACGTGTCTGTCCTACTGCCCAGCTCCTCTCACCTCCCACAAAACAAAGGAAAATTGATGGGTTTTTGGTGGGAGGGGGAAAGGCAGCTTTAATTCAGACGCAAAATAGATATACACCATTGCAGTCTCCGGAGGTAGGGAGGGATGATTATGCCAACCACCATTACCAATAGGAGCAAAAGAGCATAGTAGTCACCCCGGAGAGAGGTATTGAGGATATGGGTCCTTTAATACAATGTTGCCAGATTAAAACTTCTGGGGAGGATTTGAGTCAGCTGTTGGCAGAGCATGTGTCACAGACGACCATAACTGAAAAATACCTCTTTTAGCAACTTAATGCTTTAGCAGTTAAAATGGATAAGATTATGAATGTTGCTGTAGTTACAGATGGGGCTGGTCAGTCGCAGGGTCTTGTAGCCCATCTATCAGAGGGAACTAATGTACTACAGGATCCCATTAAAAACCTCTTAAAAGATCATGAGGGTCAGAATCCCCCCCCACTTTCAAGCAGAGGAAGCGCTTGAGTCCCAGAGTCTACCTGCACAAACATTTTGCAGGGGCCGGAATTATGTGGTTAAGGACTCTTTTTGTACTGCTGCTACAAGGAGACTCCCTCAGTAATTGTGAATGAGTATACAAATTATTTTTTGCAAAATGATGCTTCGGTATTTAATATTTTCCCTCTTCCTCAAGGGAAGATGCTACTTTGGGGCATGACTCTAGATGTGGCAGAACACCTCCGGGTAATTCTTGCTCTCTCCATTACTAGGAGAGATATCTGCAAAGTGGACCTCTTATACTTTTCTAGGGCAAAAAGTGGAGTTTGCGTACAGTTTTTTTCCTACTCTTGTAAATTCAATATGGAGTAGGAGGAATTTACTGACACAGCGGGCAGTATATGTAACCCAAGTGTATGAACCTATTAAAAAAGAAGGAAAAAAGCTTAGTAGTCCCAGTGTAAGAGGGCAGTTGGAGGAGTCAGAGGCTGGGGAGCTTGTTAGTTTATCGCCAATCACTAGCCAAAAGGGCCGTTTGGATGCCCTGTTGCTATGGATACCTTAGATGGTCAGGATGTGGTACGGAAAAGAGAGCTGAGAATGTCCCTTACAGAGGAAGGGAATCTTCTACCAGAAGAAGTTGTAGCAGTAATGGCAACTAATGATCTCCCGCAGGAGTTACAAAGTGACGTTCTAAAGAGGATGAGTAACCTTTATGGTTACTTGACGTCACTTACATTTCGTGATGCACCCACTTGGGAAGACAGAACTGGGGCTATTTATAGGGAAAGGAAATATAGTGTAGAGGGAGTAGTTGGTCCTAGGGGGAATCCTTCACAGCAGGATATTTACCCGATCCCCTTGGTAGCACATGGGAAGGGGAAATGGGGAAATGATCTTGGTCTACCCTCTGAGACTGAACCTTTGGCTGGTAGTATTTTGGTGGATGTGCTCTCTAAGTATAAATAACTCCCAGCCGGTACGGGTGGTGATGTAGCAGAGGGTTTGGGGGAGTGTAATATAGTAAAGATGAATGGAAGGGTAAGGAGGCAACAGATTTTGGATTGTAGTACAGATGATGGGCAGGAAAGGGTCAGTATGTAAATAATAAAGTTCCTTTGCAGGGACTGGGGGTTTGCGTGGATGTAAAGGAAGGAGAAATAGACATGGAAAGATCAGCATCTGATGTTAAGCAGTTATGGCCCCCCCAGTTTGGGGATTTGCAGGACCTGGGTAAAAAGGATATGGTCCTGCTGCAGCCTGAGGAAATTGATGGAGGGATATCTGAGCGAAGGAAAAGGGGGAAAACTTGTTTGGTACAGTCTGTCCTGCTGGTAATGCAGGAAATAGCCTGACTCCCTTTGGAGATGGAAAACATTGAATCCTCCATTGTAGAGCCTAGTTTCAAGGTGGTGTCATGGAACATTGTGGGCTGGAAAGGTAAGAAGGACAAATGACTTTCTTGCCTTCTTGCAGTTGTATGACATCATCTTGTTACAGGAAACCTGGATGTTGGGGGGGTGAGGAAATAGATATGGAGGGTTATAAGATCTGGACACAGGAAGCGGTTAGGGAAAAAAGGCTAGGTAGACCCAAAGGAGGGTTAACTGTGATGGTTTCTACGGACTTGGAGCTGTCTTGCTCTTCCATTCCAAATGATGATGAAGATGTTCTGACTGTGGGCTGCAAGTTGCTGCCCTCTGGAAATTCTTTTATTATAATGAATGTCTATTCATCAGCAGGCAAGAGGGATAGAGTCGGTTGGCAGGAATGGGGGATGTTAGTGAGGTCCTTGTTGGTCACCTTCCCAGATGATGAATTATTAGTAATGGGGGATTTCAGTGTAAGAATAGGATGGACGTCCATGTCAGTGGACGTCTGTGGGGTGTGGGAGGGGGGCGAGATGTTCATTAGATGGAAAGATTACTGCAGCAGGGAAAATCTTTTATGAGGTTGTGCAGTCTCTACCCCTCAGGATCCTAAATGGCACGGCTGTGGGTGATGAAGTGCGGAACTTAATTTGTATAAAAGGAAAGGGAGGTAGTGTAGTGGACTACTGCCTGGTTTCTTACAGCCTTTGGGCCTTGGTGATTAAATTTACAATTGCTAGCCAGGTAGGAAGTGACCACTTCCTCATGGTGCTCCATCTACATTTGGTGGATGGGGTTAGGCGCCAGGTTATGAGGGTCCCTTGTGGTAAACTAAACATGACAGGTCAGCTTAGTCTGAAATGGTCACCCAATCTAGGGGGTAAATTGGTCCATTTATATGGATCTAATGAAGTGATACAGGCTTATGGTGCACTATTAGAGGCAACGGAATCAGTGCAAGTTATAGATATTTTTGAAAGGCTGACAAGTTTGCGTCAGCCTTTTTTGACACTTTCCCCTTCCAGGACTGTAGCCGTACCTAGTAAGGACACTAAATGGTGGGTTAAGGAATGTCAGCAGAGGAAGAAAGAACTCCGGAAAGCTGCCAGGAATTTTAAGATTAGGGAGAGTGGGACGTCTATGTCAATGTATAAGACCCTAGTCGTTAGATATAGGGTCTTAATCCAAAAGAAGAAACTGGCATTTAACACCAAACAGTGGGAAATTCTGTCGACTGCTGTTCAATCAAAGGACGACCGAATGTTTTGGCAGATGGTAAATGGAGCCCGTGGACCTATTGTGTATAAAGACCCGAAAATCCACCATGCAGAGTGGGTAAACTATTTTTCACATTTATATCACATAGGGGAATCGGAGGGGCAGAATGAGGAACAGTGGGATAGTAGTGACCTTCCTGCATGGCCTCCGGTGTCACCGGAGGATGTTCTAGAATTAATTGGATCTTTAAAGGTCAGGAAAGCGCCAGGCCCAGATTTTCTGCCACCAGATCTGTTTAAGGAAAACCCCGACTGGTGGGCCATTATTTTGGCCAACTTTTCATGATGGTTAACAGTACTGGAAACTTCCCGGGAGTTTGGAGGTTGGCCATTGTGGGTCCAATATATGAGGTGTGACCACGATCTCCGTACAAATTATAGGCCGATCTCCCTTCTCAGTGTAGTGGGGAAGTTATATGTGAAATTTTTGTTAGGAAGGCTGCAAGTCTGGCTGCAGGAAGAGCAGGTATTAACAACTGAGCAGGCTGGGTTTCGTGCATCTCAGTCAACAATCAGCCATTGCTTTGTACTGAACCATCTAATGCAAAGGTATAAACGGAAAAAACAGAAGTTGTTTGCCGCTTTTATTGACTTTAAAGCGGCCTTTGACACCATCCACCGAGATAAACTTTGACTCAAAATGTCCACCTTAGGGATTGAAAGCAGACTTCTTTTGCTTATCAAGGTCTTGTATACCGACTCCTCTATGAAGGTGCGTTTGAATAACAGAGGAGCTCTTTCGAACACTATTAGAGTCTGTAGGGGGGGGTCCGGCAGGAGGTGTATCTTGGCCCCTACACTGTTCAACATCTATGTGAATGATCTCATTCTAAAGCTAAGGGACCAAGGGAAATAAATGGACCCTAAGATAGGTGGTAAAAGGGTATCTTCCCTGTTTTATGCAGATGACGCGGTCTTACTTTCTTCATCTAGATTGGGACTTAAAAGACTGTTACAGTATTTTGACTCCCTTAGCCGTGCTGATGGATTAATAATCAACTACGGGAAATCTAAGACTATAGTTTTTGTGCCAGCATTTAAGGTCTATCGTTGGCGCATGGGTGGGGTGGCTCTTCAGCAGGTCAAACATTATAAATACTTAGGCCTGATCTATTCTTATAATGGCTCTTGGAGGCCGCATGCTGTAGCCACAAGGAAAGCAGTGGAACTGGCACTTGTTATGATCACCAGATTTTACTACACTTATGGGGGTCAGCAGGTGCTTCCTGCGCTGAAAGTATTTGTAGCAAAAATTGTTAGCAAGATGACGTATGGCATTGCTGTCTGGGGTGGGGAAGGGCTTGCTGTGAAGCTACTAGCCCCAATATATAACGGATTTATCAAAAGATTGCTGGGAGTCCCTAGGTCCACTTCCCCTGCAATGACTAGCCTGGAGACAGGCCTTGGCTCATGGGAACTGGTTTGTGATAAATTGATACTTATCTTCTGGTTGAAGTCCCACTTTTCTCACCCTGAGTCTTTGGTGAGGCTCTGTTTGGAGGAATGTTATGAACACCTGAGAGATGGGAAACCCTTGGGGGAAAATGGTCCAGTGTGCCCCTGGTGGAGGGCAGTTTATAAGAGGATTAAGGAATTGGGCTTTTCCGTAGATTTATTTTCCTCATTTTCCCCTATGCAAGCCTTAAAATTATTACATCAGAGAGTAAGAGATGTGGATCTTCAGCAACGCAGGAGTCTGATCGGGGAGGCAAAGACTGCCCCCAGGTATACATTTTGGGCAGCAGGACTAAATCAGCCTGCTTATTTGACTAAGCTCCTGCAACCTAAACTCAGGCTGGCTTACACTTCATTAAGATGCCAAACCATGGAAAGTGAAGTCCTTAGTGGGCGATATAAGGGGGTCAAATATGTGGAACGGTTATGCATCTGTGGAATGCTGGTTGTTGAAGATCTCCCCCACTATGTTTTAATCTGTCCACTGTATAGTGAGGCAAGAAGAGCAATGTGGGCTTCAGTGGGGGATCTGAGTGGGAAAACCCCTGTACAGAAACTGGTTTTCTTGCTATGTGATACGGTGCCAGAGACGACCAGGACAGTGGCTATTTTTGCTTTCAGGACCAAAAAACTACGGATGCACAAGTTACAGACTAAATCTACTTAATGCATTGAAAGATTCCTCACTCAGTGAGTGAGTTTTGTGAAACCTTTAGCAATACGGGAAGTACCACTGCTAGGGCATTTTTGTGTTTTCAAAAGTATTATTATGTATGTTGGTATTGTTTATTGTTTATTTCTTTCTGTATGTTTTTGCTTGTCAAGGTCATAGGGCCAGTACAATAACATTTTATTATTATTATTATTATTATTATTTATTATTATGTTAACAAGCTGGCATAATGGACCCAAAATTGCGTGAGGCAATTACCCACTGACCTTAAGCTTGTTGAATTGAAAAAAACAAAGTATATTTGAACCAAGTAATGTCTCTGTGTCTCACTGGGGTGCGTTGACAAACCAGGAGTTTGTGAAGAATGCATCGGGAAGAGGGAGTCAGTGAAGAGAGAGATGGGGCAGTACGTGGTCAAAGTGGTGGACAAGGTGGATGAGTTTGGCAACAGAGTTATGAATAGAAACAAGAGGAGTAAGGTGAGAGCAAGGAAGGCCAGTGAGAAGGAGATTGCAATAGTCAAGGCGAGAGATGACCAGGGCATGGACAAGGGTTTTAGCAGAAGAAATAGTGAGGAAAGGATGGATCTTAGCAATGTTGTGCAGAGAAAAGCAAGAGGATTTGGCAACAGAATCAGTCTGGGGTTTAAAGGAGAGGGAGGAGTCAAAGATGAACCCTAGGCTACATGCCTGAGGGACAGGCTGCATGTTGACCCCATCAACGAAGACTGAGAAGGAAGAGAGAGAGGAAGGATGGGGGGGGGAGGGAGGATATGAGAAGTTCAGTTTTAGTCATGTTATGTTTGAGCTGACGATGAGACATCCAGGCAGAAATGTCAGAGACGCAGTTAGTGAGTCGAGATTGGGTAGCCGGGGAGAGAGAAGGGGTGGAGAGAGAGAGATTTGGGTATCCTCAGCGTACAGATGGTACTGGAAACCATGAGATTCAATGAGTTTGCCTAGGGATAGAGTGTATAGAGAGAAGAGAACCAAAGACTGAGCCTTGGGGAACTCCAGCCAAGAGGGGAAGAAAAGTTGAGGAGGTACCAGCGAGAGACGCATTGAAGGATCAATCAGAGAGGTAGGTAGGAAAAGAACCAGTTGAAGATTGAGCCACGGAAACTAAAGGAGTGGATGAAGGTCAACCAAGTAGGAAAGAAAAGCAGCAGAGAGATTGAGGAGGACAAGGATGGAGTAGAGGTGATTTAATTTTGCTAAGAGAAGGTCATTAGTTATTTTAGCAAGAGCAGTTTCAGTAGAGACTGCGCTTACTAAAATATGGATCCAATGGATCCATAAAATATGGA
The DNA here is from genome assembly GCA_003113815.1 of Sphenodon punctatus. Taxonomy (NCBI): domain Eukaryota; kingdom Metazoa; phylum Chordata; class Lepidosauria; order Sphenodontia; family Sphenodontidae; genus Sphenodon; species Sphenodon punctatus. The sequence continues at coordinate 2,620,457 of QEPC01003681.1, forward strand.
AATATTTTATGGAAATATTCCATAAAATATGGATCAAATATGGATCTTGCTAAAGTTATGGATCCAGATCTGTAATGGATTCAAATCTGTAATTTACCTTGGTTTGCTATCCCTAATTCTTATGGGTAGTATTTTTCCATACTTCCCTCCTGTTATAAATCCCTGCCTGTGACTTTTTCCTACACCTGAACCGGCCAAGGATGTGACTTGGGAGCCAGGCAGGTGCTGGACCAGGTATGACATTCTCCAAGGGTCATGTTTTCTCACAGCTCCCTACTGTTAGAAAGTACTACCACAGGGTAGGAAACTTTCACAAGTAGTATTTCATCACAGCTACATGTGTTGTAAATTCCTACCAGCAGGAAACTGTCACAGGGAATTGGGATCTTCCTGAAACCCCCATGTTTCCTACTCCTTGCCCTACACCCTGCCCTGCCTCCATTGCTCCAGTATGCCCTGGTTCTTTCCACACTCACCTCTCCTCTCACCCTGCCCAAGATCTACCCTTTCACTCCCACCTTGGCCTCTCCCCTACCCTGGGGTCATTCACACTTTGCTTCTCCTGTTTGCTTCTCCCTGTCCCAGCTCCCACTATGCCTCCCAGAGCCACATGTATTGAACAGGATATAAATTCAAAAATAATAATGCCTTGCCTCCTTCCTCCATCACACTTCATTTCCCGTGCCCCGGCTCCCCTTATGCCCCATCATCCTCCCCATTCACTCCCCTGCCCCTGCTCCCCTGCCCCACCCTCACCTCACCCTCTGGCTTCATTGATATGGGGCCCAGTAATCTGGATTTGGGGGGACCCTATTGAGCAGTCCAGCAACCTACTAGGGCAGGGGTGGGGAACCTTTTCTGTCCTGGGGGCCACACTGAAAATTAGTACGAGCTCTGAGAGCCACATAGAGGTTGGGGGTGCTTAATGGGTTTATTCAAGAAAAGGAGGGCCCAGACCATGGATCTGTGCCATCTATCTGTCCCCTACCCTTGTGTGCATGCCCTCCTCTCTGCTCCCTTATCCTGAGCTCAGTTTTTTAGTGCTTAGGGGTAGAAACTGGATCCAGGGGCCAGATCCAGGAAGTGGAAAGGGGCCACATTAAAACTTGCTGAGGGCTGCATTTGGCTCCTGGGCCTGAGGTTCCCCACCCATGTACTAAAGTCAGGAAGCAAACAGAAGTAGGCATGGAGATCCTCATGCTATGGGGGAAAGGGTGCAGTTTGCCCTGGAATTTGTGCATTTGCTCTCTTGATATTTTCAGACCTGCCATGGCTGCAGCAGAATGGGCTTGTGAGCCACCATTTGCTCCATACAGGATGAGGACAGAGGAGAGGGAGGGTTTTAGTTGACATCTATTTAAATGTAAGGATTTATTTTTTTTGGCAGTGTTTTATTTATATATTTATGCTTTCAGCCTATGTTTGATTTCACTCTATCTCTTATGTAAAAAAAAATGAAGGACAACATGTTTTTATTATCAGAATTATTATTATTATTATTTTACCTTCTGACTTCAAAGGAAGCATGGGAGCTTCAAAAGCAGATTCCTGATGCACAGATATTGTCTTATGATGGACGAGCTCCCAAACTGCATGATGTCACTCTAAATGGGGTCTCACCATATGTAGCAGAGGTCATGATTCCCACTGATATTTGATATGTTTTGCTTGTCTTTACTGCTGCCTGGTGTTAGGGAATGACACGTTTTGGAATAGGGCCACATAGGCAAAATTTTGGAAACCACTGGTGAATGCAAGCATGTGTGCATAATAACATTTTGGGGCCATTGACTTGGGGCCGGTGGGGTGGGAAATGGAGATGTAGAGACGCATGGTACCTGGAGTCAGAGGTGAATCGAATATTCAAAGTGAATATATTAGCCATTTAATTCTGTCAATCTGAAGCAAATCGAGCAGGGCTGATATTTATTCCACTTTGCTTGGACATTTGCTTTGGATATTTAAGTTTTTAGCTGTTTGGTTTATTTGGCTACTTTGGTTTAGTTGATTTGTTTGGCTTAGTCGGTTTATTGTGCATGTGCAATAACGCTAAATTGTGCCAAAACAAAGTAACCAAATAACCAAACTGAATAAACCCAATAACCTCAATATCCATTTCAGATGTGGATATTACAATATTCAGATGGTTATCTGAACATGCAAATAATATTTAGAAATACAAAAACATGTATTCATTTCACCACTACCTGGAGTGATATGGAAGCTATGGTGTATCTAATCTGGTACTACATGGAACCCTACTATGTTCTGTTTTCTGCCCACCTTGGATGGTTTTGAGGCTGTCTAGTGGTGTGTGTGTGTGAGAGAAGATGTTGGTTGTGGGAACAAGGTTGTGCCATTGTCAAAGACCAGCAGGTGTATCAGCAAATGATGTGCTAGGTCAGAGAGATTATCTAAAGGATCAGTAGACAGATGGTCCACCAGCTCCCAAAGCATGATTCACAAGGACATATTTTCATACAGAACCATTCAAGAATTTCTTGTTTAGGAAATATCAGCTTCTGTGTGTGTGTGTTCACTGTAATGTGATGGCAGGCACTTTGTCAGTGGTTCCAAAACTTTTTGCCTGAGTAACTCCATTTTGATTCTTAAATATAATCCTGTGCCACTGCCCCCTCCCCCCCGACAACAACAAAGATATTCAAAATACAACACACATGATTTGGGATTGTGATCCTATTCACAGATGGCATTAGTTTGGTTGCAGACTGATGAACATAGATAAGAACATAAGTAGTGCCATACTGGGTCAGACCAATGGTCCATCAGGCCCAGCACCTGTCTCTGATGCTTGGAAGAACTACCTGACAGGTCACAATCAGGCTATCCATTCCCTGTGTTCATTCCCAGCTCTTGACAGTAAGAGGTTATGTTCCCCAAAGGATAGATTCCATCCTATGTGGAGGAAATTAGATTTGTACTAGCTATATTGAGGGACTTCCCAGCAGACCCCTTTCAGTAAAATTTCTGGCTGCTTTGCCCTCAGTAGCACAAAAAGCTTTCCGATTAGAAGCCAATAATTCAGTACTGACTCTTAATATTAGATCTATAATATTAACATCACATTCCTTATCAGGATGAAGGACATAATTTCAGACAGTGAATAAAGTAGGTACAAAATGATCAAAATACCAGTTTTGCTATTGAGTCACTAATTTTAAGGTAAGGATTTACACTTCACTTTGTTATTCATTAGTATATATAAATATGCAGATTTCAGTTATAACAACACTCTTTGGACTAACAATGAAACAGTATTTTGTAAGGTACTTTCATTTTAAGTTCTAGCAAGCCAGATAGAATGGCTGAGGTTAATCATTTTCTAACTGGGGGCCCATAAAACAATGGTTCCCATTTAATTTTTTCTGCCTCTGTGACCTCATTTCAGGCCTTAAATATAATTCCATGACCCCAGATGGCAACAAAGGTATGTGAAGTATATTGACAAATAGAAATGAGGGCTGTGTCCCCATCTGCAGAGGGGATGACCCTGCTTGGGGTTATAATCCATAGTTTGCTTTAATCCAATCCTCTATATCAAGGTATTTAATTTGTCATTAAAGAATGCACAACCGGAAATACGTGTCTAAAACCTGCCCACGGCACTTTTACAAAGTGCCTGATTTCATGGCGCAAGTAGGTGGCGCTCGTCTAAAAGCGGCCTCAGTTAAGTCACTGAGCTATACGTTTCAGTTTCAGTTTTGTTAGGTACTGGCTTCCACCTTGACCAATACAAAAAATAAAATATTACATCACATCAAACAATACATTGCTGAGTTTAACAAAAACCTATGATGAAGTTCCTCTGTCCCAAATGCAAAGGTTGCTAATCGAAAGCCAAAGAACTCTTTAATACATTGAAAAATCCAAATCAATTTTTCCAATTTAGCAAAAGGCAGCACAAAAATTGTTAAGGGAAATACCAATCTACTCAATTCAGCGTCTAATAGACAATCTAGAACAGGGGTGGGGAACCTCTGGCCCGTGGTCCACTTCTGGCCCGTGGGGGCTTGTTCCCATGGCTCACCGACCTCTAAGGCCTCCCCCCATTGTGTGCGGCCCATCGCCTGGCTTGTTGTGGCCGAGCAGGGCTTTGCGGGCCGCACACAATTGGGAAGGCCTAATCAAACTTACCTGCCCAGAGCTGTTGCTGTGGTTGAGACATCTGGAGGCAGAGCCCTGGGGGATTACACGCCATGCTACGCTGTCGGGTTCTGTTGCTACCTGCACCCCGGCGCCAGTCTGCCCTTCCAGGCACTGGGTCAGGGCACCTGTATCTGCGGGTGGGACGCTGCTGCCAATGCTGCCAAGTACAGGGTAGGAGCCAACGCCGAGCCAGGCACAGGTGAGTCCGGGACCAAGGCGGCATGTGTGTGTTCTCTCCATGTGTGTGTATTGTAATAGTTTTACTTTTACTTTTAGTTTTAAATGGATTTTTAATTGATTTTCATTGGTTTTGATGTGCGGCCCCCAGGTTTGGGGACCAACAACTCATCTCCCAGTCTCAAAAAGGTTCCCCACCCCTGATGTAGAACCAAGTCAAGCACATGCACCTGAGACTTCGCATCGACCTGAATGTATGTTTGTCTTCTCCCCTGTCTCTCCCACTGTCCCCTATCCCTGTCTCCCCCTCCTTGTCTTTTCGATTGTAAGCCACAGGCAAGAACCACAACTATTTCTATGTTCTGTACAGCACCAGGCACATGACTAGCGCTATATAAATGTTTATAATAATAATAATAATTAATAATAATGGATGACATCCTCCACAGCTGTTTTGCAGTAAGGACAGAATCTTGACCCATATGGTACCCCCACCCAACACCCTCAGTAACAGCTGTACGGGTTTGCTGTAATCTTAACCTTGTTTAAGCCATCCTGTGAGCTCTTTCCAGGTCTAAGGTTAAGTATTGTGCCATCCCTTGCTCTGGGGCCCAGTGTAAATAAAGGGGGGTTATCTGCATTCCACGGACTAAGGCTGCATCCTGTTGGAGGTCCAAATCCCGGACCCTCTGGAAGATCACCTGCTTATGCTCTTCCTGCCTATGATAGGAGTGATTGTGGACAATATACTGAAATTCTCAGCCCAATGTGCAGCAGCAGTCAAAAAAGCAAACAGAAGGTCAGGAGTTATTCGCAAAGGGATAGAAAATAAAACTGAGGATATCATAATGCCTCTATGCAAATCAGTGATGAAACCTCACCTGGAATATTGTGTGCAGTTCTGGTCGCCACATCTCAAAAAAGACATAGCTGAACTAGAAAAGGTACCAGAGAAGGGCAATGAGAATGATAAAGGGTATGGAATGGCTTCCGTACAAAGAGAAACTTGACAAGCTGGGTCTCTTCAGCTTAGAGAAGAGGGGACATGATAGAGTAGGGGTGGGTGAACCTTTTTGAGACAGGGAGCCTCATTGTTGGTCCCCGAACGCGCTGGGGGCTTAATGTCAAAACCAATAAAAATCAATTTAAAAACAATTAAAATCAATTTAAAAGTAATTAAATATTAATTAAACTTAATTTAAAACTACGTATGTAAAACTATTACAATACATACACACACACTCAGAGAATACACACAGACAGAATATACAGAGAGAATATACAGAGAGAGAGATAGAATACACACACAGAACACACCCACACCACCTTGCTCCCAGACTCACCTGTGCCTGGCTCAGTGTGGGCTCCTACCCCATAATCGGTGGCATTAGTTGAAGTGTCCCACCCGCAGGCACAGGTGCCCTGGCTCAGTGCCTGGAGGGCCAACTCAGTGCCAGAGTATGGGTAGCAACAGAGCCCAGCAGCGCAGCATGGTGTGTAAGCCCCGCAGGGCTCTGCCTCCAGACCTCGCAGCAGCTTCAGCAACACGGCAGGTAAGTTTGATTAGACCTTCCCAATTGTGTGCGGCCTGCAAACCCCCGCTCGGGCCACAGTGAGCCAGGCGATGGGCCGCACGCAATGGGGAAGGCCTTAGAGGTCAGTGGGCCATGGGAACAAGCCCCATGGGCTGGAAGTGGACCGCGGGCTGGAGGTTCCCCACCCCTGTGATAGAGGTTTATAAAATCTCAAGTGGTGTGGAATGAATAGATAGGGAACGGTTACTTACCCTCTCAAATGGTACTAGAAGTAGGGGACACTCCATGAAACTAGCTACCGGCAGATTTTAAAAAAATAAAAGGAAGTACTTTTTCACTCAACGCATAATTAACGTATAGAATTTTTTGCCAGAGGATGTAGTCAAGGTCAGTAGTATAGCTGAGTTTAAAAAAGGACTGGATAAGTTCTTAGAGAATAGGTCCATTAATGGCTATTAACCAAGTAGCTTACGGAATGAACTCCTTACTGTCGGGAGCTGGTAGTGAACAACGGAGAATGGATTGCCCTTTGTGACTGTTGGTTCTTCTCCCATGCAATCAAGATTGGCCACTGTCCGAGGACAGGATGCTGGGCTTGATGGCCCATTGATCTGACTCAGTTTGGCACTATTTATGTTCTTATCCGCCAGAGTCAATAACTCCCCACTCCTCAGGGTGTAGTGGCCTAGACTCACTGAGCTATAATTAGTCACAAATGGAAAAGGCAACATCAGCTGTTTTCACTAGACAAGCACAGTGATGGGGGGGGGGGAGCAGGGGCTGAGGCTGCCAAGTGGTACTGCCATGGATCACCCATGCAGGTGGAGTGCATGGGGAGGGATTCAAATGGGCATGGCTACTGCTGCCACAGAGACAGTGACCATGGGGGATGGGGGAGTGCACCAGGCTGACCTTTGCAAGTGACATGTCCCAGTGAGCACTGGGGAACCTGGGCTCCCCAGCACTTCCAGCAAGTTCTTGTGACTTGCAAAGGCTGGTTCCCTTGCCCACAGTGTCTATGAGTGGCGGACCTGTCTGCTGGTGTGGCTGACTGTCACTGTTCACATGGGCAGGGACTCCATGGTCGCCCTTTGCCATGAATCTGTTTGGCTTGCCCCACACAGCACACTCTGGATTTCCAGGAAGTGCTCCATGAGTGGGTGGGTGCTCCAAGGTTCAAAGGAGTCTGCATTCAGCCACTCCACTTTCAGATGGGCCATCCACTCCATGGTTTCTACGTGGTCGTGCGGGCTAGCATCTCAACTGAAAACACCCATCTAGAGGATGTGCAGTTACTACAGCTCTCACTGGAACTACTATGCAGGATCAGACTAATATTCCATTTAGTGGCATATCTAGGTGACCCCCATCCCCCCAAAGGGCCAGGGGCACAGCAGCTTCCTAAGCAGCATCCTGTAATAGTAAGGAATTTCTGGGACTAAATTCCCAGTCTAGGTTCAACTGGTAGATGCTCTTACCCTCCCCACCCAGGAATTGACCATGCAGGCAGACAAGTTCACAAAAAGAAAACTTTACTTAAGAGAAGTAATTTTATCAAAACACAAAGCAAGCAGGAAAACGGATACTAGATACAGAATGTAAATTAGATGCACAGGAAAATGAATTGGAAACCAGACCCAGTAATGCATAAATGATTTCACTGTGTACCTACCTATAAATGACGTTAAAAGGAAATGATATCTAGAAATCTTAAGTGAGAAATGGTCTATATTAGAAAAGTCTCTTCAGAACAGGCAGCCAGCCTCCCTGAGCTGCCAAATCTTTCCCACTAGAAGAAGAGGAGGTGAGCATCGGAACCAGCAAGACCACTCATTGAGCCCATCTGCAGGCTGTGCTATTGGGGGAGTGCCTGAGGGCGGAGACTGGGAGCAGCGCGAGCAGTGAAACTGACCGGGGAACCTACGGCGACACTGTGAGCATTGGAACCAGCGAGACCACTCATTGAGCCCATCTGCAGGCTGTGCTGTTGGGGGAGTGCCTGAGGGTGGAGACCGGGAGCAGCGCAATCAGTGAAATTGACCGGGGAACCTACGGTGGTGCCATAGGCGCACGCCTGGGTCAACGCACTGAAGGGCTGCGCATCAAAGGGTGCACACACTTTGGCGCACACTTCAGTGAGCAGAGGCGCTGAGCTGAACCCCCCCCCCCCCGTACAATAGTAGGCGGTAAATGATCTGGTGATATTTGTCTATAGTTTGGGATCTAAACAGCGAACACTGATAGACATGCCTCCTAAAAATAAGAGGGGCTCACCCCCAACGAGGTCACACTCTCCTCCCCAAAAACAGAGAAAGATGAACAGTTTCTTTACTACTTCAAATCGATTTAATGTATTGGCAAGCGGGTCACTGGTGGAATTATCCCAGGGCCCACGGGGTGTGGGGCAGGGCCTTGGAAGCCCCTTGTGTGATAAGCATCAAGAGAGGCGGGAGTTACAAGCTGAAGAACAGCTGTTGGGTGATGGGCAGCTCCCTATGGGAAGTGGAGGGGGTGATTTAGGTAGAGCCCGAAATGATAGCTCCCAGGGCAATGTCCTTTATCCACTGCTGAACTTTTTGCAAGACATTGCACTTTGACTGCACAGACTACCCAGTGCACTTTTGTGCGTATAAACGCCTTGGAGCAGAAGATGAACAGACTTATAAATATGGCACAGAGAGACCTGCCAGGAATAGAACAACTGGGTATAGTAAGGTTGGCCCCAACAAGTCATGGTATTGAGGGGATGAAGGACCAGCAGACAGGGAAAGAATTGTGGGGGTACAATAAAATGAATAAAGGGGAGAATAAGGGGGGAGATGTGATTATGCCAGATAAAAAGAAAATTCCCAGTATTAAATGGAAGGGTACTTTGTGCCCAAAGGTATTAGTACAAACGGAACCTCCCTTTGCAGTAGATGTCTCTAATATTAAGGGACAATGTAAGTTGGTCCAGTTCCAGAAGGAAGCGAATTCTATATGTCTTAACATCAGACCTTTGTCAGATGGATACTTTCCTTCATGGAGTTTGCCTGAGAGGTAGCAGATCATTTAAGAACACTTATATGGGTCCCAATTATGAGTAAAAATATTACTCAGGTAGATTTATTGAGCACCTCTAGATATCAGAGATCAGTAGTGATATATTTTAATCATAGTCAATGGGTTAATGCCATAATACATGCAAAAAAATTGTTATTACAAAAAGGAGTTTGCTTTTCTAATGTGTATGTGAGACATGGGCAGGTGGGGGGAAATCTGAGGAAAAAGAAGGAGGAGATTGAGATAATGTTGGGGGAGAGAGAGAGAGAGATGACAATCCCCCTCTGGAGGGTATTAGAATGCCGCAAGTTGAGGATGGGGTACAGGGAAGTCGGGAAGAAATGGAAATAGATATCCCTAAGAAATCCATGGATAGGATGTTGACCCCATAAACCATACGGGGTGGCAAGGATGTTATGGCCCCTGTTGCCCTACCCACCCAGCAAATTGACATCTTGAATTCTTTCTCCCTGTTACACAAACAAATAACACAGAGATGTGACAGGGAGTTAGAGGGGTGGGGGTGGGGGGCAGGAATATAATCAGAGGAGTCCTGGAATTGTTGGACGGAATTCTCCATCATTTAAAGTTTCACTTGTGTCAATCCGGGGTCAATCTAAGGACATATTAGAGGTATCTCAGACAGTTATCTCTACTTCCACCCCTGATAAACGTAATTTAGCCTTAGTAGGTTCCCCGTTTAGCCTGGATCCCCTGGAGGAGGATAATATAAAACTAAGTATGCTGGCCCTTGAAAGTGGAATATCTGGTGAGGGTTCATCAGCATCAGTATTGGGTCAGTCTAACCTGTGGGAGATACAAGGGGAGAAAACCGCAATGAATACAGTTGATTGACTAAAAGCAGACCAAGGGGCCACCAATTTAAGGTTGGTCTCATGGAATGTGGCAGGGTGGTTATCAAAGTCAAGAAATAAAGAGATTTGCGCATACTTGAGACAATGTGAGATAATCTGTATGCAAGAAACTTGGTGTGTTGCGGAACCCCCTATCCCTCAGGGATATACTATCTGGTTAACACCTGCCGTACGATCAGGGGGTAAGGGTCATCCTAAGGGAGGCCTTATTACCATTTTGGCAGACACGTTTAAGGCTTGGAAAATGTGCTGGAGTCAATTAGAATTTAATGTATTGGCATTGTGTGTTATGATACAGGGGTTACCGGGGGGCTTATTACTTATAAATGCTTATAATCCTCCATGGGGGCAGGATCGACTTTTTTGGCAATTATTCAGGAATGAACTGGTGAAACATCTACAGAATTTCCCAGATGATGAGATTTTAATTGCAGGGGACTTTAATGCGTTCCCAAGGGGCATCTGCTGCAGGAATCTATGCTCGTTTGGGCCTCGAGGATGGATCCTTGTCCATGTGTGATTATAACATTGATAGAAGATCTCAGGATCCGGGTATTAATAGGGCAGGACAGGAATTATACAAGTTGAGTTTGGAATGGGCTCTTATGATTCTGAATGGTAACATAAAGGGTGATGAGTTGGGTAGTTTAACTTATGTGGGACCTTTTGGCAGTAGTGCCATAGATTATGTTATCATCTCGCAGGGGTTGGCCCCTTTTCCTGTTTATTTACAAGTTGGGGATCTACACCAAAGTTACCAGTTTCCTATCCAGGTGGGATTTATACTAACTCCAGGGAATAATGTTGGGGGAGGAAAGTTGTTGGGGGGAGGAGGGGGAGAAGGGTGTAGGATAATAAAGGTGCGGAGTTGGTCCCGGAATATGGCAGACAGTATTGCTGAGTTCCTGAGGTTATCAGAAGTTCAATTATTATTTACACATTTAGGGACTACCTCCTCTGTTGGAGAAACTCTGGCCGTATGGGGACAACTAAGTAGGGGATTGTATCCTTTGGTCACAAAGGAAAGTAAATTGGGGAATAGGATGCAGACTCAGGTGGTGGCGGTTTGGTGGGACCAGGAATGTAGGGAGGCAAGATCTACCCTTAGACAACTAGTTCGGAGGCTACATTTATATAGGGAAGTTCAGTATTATGTGCAATATAAAGAACAAAGGAAAACCTATAAAAAACTATTGAAAAAGAAACAAGAAATGTACTTCAAAGCACAATGGTTAATGCTTCAGGACACAGTGGCTAAAAAGGATGTAAGGAAGTTCTGGGTTTTGGTAAATAGATCTAAACCAGGGGGTGGGTTGGAAAGAGAAGTGACTATGCCCCCTCTGGCATGGATAATGCATTTTGAGATCTTGTTTGCCCAGATTGGTCAAAAGGAAATGGAGGTAGCTCCATCATTACAAGAGTAGGAGATGCCTTTGTGGGACCCTGTTCTGTTAGAGGAGCTTCAGCTGGTTGTGAGGCTCCTAAAACAGGGTAAGGCAGTGGGACCAGATTACATCCCAGGGGAGTTCTTTAAGATATTGCCAGATTGGGGCTTGGGAGCAATAGCGAATTTATTTTCTTTAATTAACAACACAATTGCTATCCCGAATTTGTGGAAAGTTGGGATAGTTATCCCAATTTTCAAAAAAGGTAATAAACTGGATCCGAATAATTACAGGCCAATTACATTGTTGTGCATTGTGTCCAAACTTTACGCCGCTCTGTTAATGCAGCATTTACAGAACTGGTGTGAAAGTAGGAGTATATTGGCAGAAGAACAGACGGGGTTTAGGGCCCATCGCTCGACAGGGGAACAAGTTTTCATCCTGCATCATTTAGTGAACAAATATCAGAGACGAAACCGTAGCTATTCTTAGCATTCGTCGACCTGTCAGCAGCGTTTGACACGGTATGCAGAGCTAAACTCTGGATTGATTTAGCCCGGCTAGGGGCTGACCAGCAGCTGATAGCTCTGATTAGAGCCTTATACTCAGATACTTCTTTATGGGTTAGAATGCCCCTAGAAGGAAGACTGTCAGATTTTGTTCAAACCTCTCTGGGGGTCAGGCAGGGTTGCCTGCTGGCTCCCCTGTTATTTAATATATATGTCAATCCATTAATAGTAGAGCATCAAGATGCGGGCGAGTATCATCTGCCTAACATCGGGGGATGGAAATTGTTCCTCCTGATGTACGCGGATGACACCATCCTCATCTCCCTCTCAAGAGTGGGACTTTTGAGAGCATTGAGGGATTTTGAGAAGAGGTGCGATTTGAGATATCTTAAAATAAATTACGGAAAGACAAAGATTATGGTGGTGGGTGCTCGGCATAGGAAGTATTATTGGCACCTACGGGGACGACATCTAGAACAGGTTAAATATTACAAGTATTTAGGGGTTAGGATGGCGGAGAATGGTCTTTGGCAGCCCCAGGTTCGGGCTGCTAGGGAAGCGGCGGGGATGGAAGCAACCACCATTATACGCTTTTTCTACTCTCATGGTCAGATGGCAGTTAAAATGGCCCGACAGATTTTTGAAGCAAAGGTCCTTGCACGTCTTTTATATGGGTCCCATGTTTGGGGAACGGAGGTTGATGTAGCACGGTTCCTTCAACCCATTATTACCCAATTCTGGAGAAGAATTCTTAGGTGCCTGCAGTCTATGAGTATGTCCATTGTATTAATGGAAATAGGATGTCCCTCTTTGACTGCTCTGGTGGATCAGAGGTTGTTGACATTCTGGGCCAAGTTACGTGACACACCAGAGGGGTCATTACTTGATAGAACGTGGACCGAAAAGGTCATGGAGGATGTGGGGTGTGACCCTTGGCGTTTGAAGGTGTTAGATCGGCTGGTTCGGTTGGGTTTTTCTGAAACTTTTTTTCAGAATGCAACTAGTGGGCAAGTTATAAGGCTTTTAAAATCTCGGATCTGGGACATAGATAGGCAACAGCTTAGGGCGGTGTCTTCAACATCTAGGCAGGCACCATTTTATAAATATAGTATGCCCCCCCAGTCTGGAGCCTTGTATCTATATTCTCACATGGAGCCTAACTTGAAATATAGGTTCAGTACCCTTAGGTTACATACATTACAAACGGCGGTACTTATGGGGCGTTATCAGAGAACTCCAATAGAGGAGAGGTGTTGCCCTTGTGGGGGAGAGATAGAGGAGCTTGATCACTATCTGTTAAGGTGCCCTTTTTATGATCATCTGCGAGTAGGGCTATGGTCAAGTATAAGGAAAGGAGAAGGTTGGGCAACAACTAGACAGCTTATTTATTTTAGGATTTGTTATGGCCTTGATGGCTTAAACAATAAACAATATTTATTATAAAAAAGAAGAAGAGGAGGAAGATATGTGATGTGAAGTGAGGTGAAGCATTTCTTTCCTCAGTAGAGAGACTGCTAAAGACTGAGTGGCCCTCAGACAAAGTTTTATTAAAGTTTTTGTTAAATATGGTGACCTTCTGCACCATCCAATCAGACTCTTTATCTCAATTCCCATTTCTTATTCTGACCTGCCAAACTGGCCACCGACAATTTCTCTCTCTATTGGCATAACTCCAACTAAGGACAAGGTCCAATTAGTCTTAGACCTTGTAACACCTATTCACTAGTCCAGTTTTCTGTTAGCCCGATTTTACTTGTGCCAGTTGAGAAGCCAACATATAGCTATTAACCAAATAAAATATTACAATCCCTTCATCAACGCTTCCTACCAGCCTCAGTCTCCCCCTGCAAAGGCGGTAGTGCTACAACATCCTGGTTCTCAGTGAGGCCTCCCAGAGTGGCAGTGGCAGTGGTGGCGGCAGCAGCAGCAGCCGCCGCCACCGCCTCTGCAGGAAGGAACTTTTAAGAGACAGCAGGACTGGACCAGCACTCCACTTCTGCCCACTCTAAAAGATTCCTTCTTGGTAGGGTCCTTTGCAAGCAGCTTGAGCGCTACTAGAAAAATTTCAGAGTAAGCTCTCTTCCCCTGTCCACTCTGGAAACTTCCTAAAGGTACTTAGCTGCTTGTACTGCAGAGGGCCCTCTTAAGGTGTTCTCAGACATGATGGTGGCCAGGTTTAGCACATTTTATTCTGTGGGTCACCATCATATTAAGTTTTGCCCACCAGATGTTAGCGTGGGATGGATCCGAACCATGATGAGGGCTAGCCCGGGCTGTCACTTGGGGAAACCCCTGAGTCACAGCCTGGACTAGCCCTCACCATGGTTGGGATCCCACTGCTCAACAGGGAGTAAAGTGGGCTTTCACATTTGAAAGCCCGCTTTACTCACTCTGGTCTGAAGTGCCTCCATCACTGGCCATCCATCAGGGAGGTGGGCAGGCTACTGGGAGCAGGGGTGGGGCCAGACGGCTACACGTTCCCCTGGATACCCATCCTCTCTGGCCCGCTGGCCATGTCAGTTTGGAGGCCTGGCCAGTTCCTGGCTGCAATCCTGGTCACACTCTGGACTGGGTAAGTCTGTGGTGGTGCTTCAGTGCCGTCCCATCAGAAAACATCCTCCGAGTCCAGAGCCCAGGCTCAGCTGAGCCTCCTTACTCTACGGTAGTCATGTCCTTGACTCCACTTAGTTCATATTCTGTCTCTAACAGTGATTAGCACTGGTTGCTTCAAAGAAAGGGTACAAAATCAGGACACATAGGGAGTTTTCTGCTGCACACTTCCTCAATTGATCCAGCTCCTACAATGCTCTATCAGGGGACATTAGGGTTCAAAATGGGACATTATACAATTCTTGACAAAGACCTTCAGTCAAGTAGCATGTAATCCCCCCCTCCCCTTTATTTTTCTTCTTCATTTTGATTCTTTTAGTTTAGAATTAGGAAATCTGCCCAGATCATTGCTGTGTGAATGGTACTGGACCCAGGGTGAGGACAAGAGTAACTTTAGATTTACATCTTTCCTATTTGGGGACTGACAAGGAAATAATTTGTCTTGTGGCAAAAAGTAGAGGAGCTACAGGATTTCCCCCATTTGCAGACAGCTACCTCTTTCTCCTAGAACTCCAATCCTGCCTGAAATGCCTCTGAAAAACCAATATTTGTTTTCCTTTCCAAAAGAGGCACCAGGCTTGGCATAGAATCATTATACCAGATTGTACGATGCCCAGAGTGTAGTTAGATTGGAATGGGCCTTGGGAAAGAAGATGGAATGAGCACCACTCGTTCTGCCTCTACTTCTGCCCCCATACAGAGGTGTATATTTATTCCAAGATGTATATTTATTCCACATGCATTGTGGGTCCCCCAGTTTTGTGGGCCCAGGTCCAGCTGCACCTATTATAATAATGTAAGTATTGTGCCACTGGGTCAGACCAATTGTCTATCGAGCCCAGCATCTTGTCTCTGGCAGTAGCCATTCTCAGTTGCTTTGGAGAGATACCCAACAGGTCATAATGGAAAGATCCATTCCCTGCTGTTCACTCGCAGCTCCCTACAGTCAAAGGTGACATCCCCCAACCTGCTTGGCTTATAGCCTTTAATGGACCTCTCCTCCAAGAACTTATTCAATCCTTTTTTAAAAAAAACCCAGCTATGCTACAAGCCTTGATCACCTCCTCTGACAACAAATGCCACAAGTAAATTGCGCATTGTGTGAAAATAGCTATGCACCTGACAAAGCCCAAAGAATCCTCTATTCCCTTATTCCAGGGTAGTTCCATAAAGACTGCTGGTTTTATGGTTTCTTTATGTTCCTGCAAAAGAGTGTCCATGTTGCAGCACTAAATAGAGCCCCATATTGTTTTCCTGTCAGGGTAAAAGTATCTGAAAGAGATGATAAAGGTAAGAAGGCTGAAGATAAAATAAAAGTCATATTCTGTGGTGAGGTGACATTTCTGACAATTTTAAAGCAATCAAGGGGAATTTTACATAGCTTTTCTTTTTGAAGTATTTGGGGAACCTTGAGTTTGAAAGACTGTGTAAAACCAGTCACACTTTTCATTCTTTTGGGGACTTGATTTTTATAGTTTTCCACTCCTCTTCAGTAAAGTGATGTCTCCTCTCCAGTTCTGTCCTGGTAGCATTCCTGTAAATGATCAATACAAAAATGTATTTTTTTTTTTTTTTTTTTTTTAAAGAAACCCAACTATGTGGTAATCTCTGTGGGGAAAAATAGAGGTAAATTGGTCTGAAAAAAAGCACATGAACATAATTAGATTTTTCACTGGAGCTTGCTTATAATTCAGGCATGCAGCTTGACTGTGATTATAAATAGCTTGAATAGATTATAAATATACCCTTGCTGTATATGTATTCTTCAATTATTCAATCACACAGTATATATAATTTTATATGAACTTCAAATGAGCAGTACTTGATAGCTACAGAGCTTGGGAACTTGGGAACAACTGAAAGCATGCATCTTCAGTGGCTTGTCTGATACTGGCACTGATCTTCTAAACGCTGCAGCAGTTTGAGTCACACTGACATGAATCAGCTATTCCCCATGGCTTTCAATCATAGTGACTTGGGGCCTGGCCTACGTTTAATGGGATCTGACCAGTCCTGTTATGGTTTGGGCCCACTGTCTGTGAGCTTGGACTGGCTCAGATTCCTCATTTGGAGCTCCCATTCCTTTTGGGAAGCATGACATCAGGGTTAGGTGCTCTGTAGGGATGTGGTCTCATCAGAAAGGCTTGGGAGAGTACCTTCTATCTTCCCTCCCTGACATGGCCCCCAGTGTCCATTGCACTGTGACATCAATTTGGGTGAAGCCCTGGAAAGACCAGCTGTACTTGGCTCAGGATTGCTCTGAAGCAGTTGGGTTCAAGCTGGTCTTTGGCCTGACTTTCCAGACTGAGCAGATCTCGACTCAAATGCAATTACTCTAGAGTAATCCTATTGGGGTGGTTTTTTAGTCCAGACTGTGAGTTGGGGAAATTTCTAAGTCACAGCCCGGACTAAACTCCACCATGTTTGGGAGCCAGCCTTTGGACCCAGAGCAAAGCGTGCTATCATGTCTGATAGCCCGCTTCACTCATTGCAGTCCAAAGGGGATGGGTGCCATGGCAGCTGTCATTGGATGCCTGTTAGCTTGGGGGGGGGGGAGGAGGGCGAAGCGCTGCATGCAGTGCAGGGGCAGGCAACCACACGTCAATGTGTCCCCCTTGCCCAGGTCACTGTCACACTTATTTGGCGGCCTGGCAGTTCTCATCTGGAGTGATGTCTGCTTCCACCACCCAGAGAAGTGTGTGGTGGTGGCAGTCATAATGTCTGAAAGCACTCTTGATTGTAGTTTTGTTTTCAAAAGGTTTAAAGCATCCCTCGTTTTGTAGTGGGGAGCAATTACCTTTACTGTCATGTTCATGGCAGTGACATACAAGGTTAAACTAGTTGTTGCATTAGGGAAGTAATGTTAAAGTCAATGACTCGGCTCCTATTGACTTTAATGGGTAGAAGATTGTGCCCTTTGTGTGGCTATTACCATGAGGTAAAAGTCTGTGGAAAATTACTCCTACCTAATTATCATACAAAGAAGCTTTCTCTCCAGGTAAATTAATTGTGGAGTAGCCTTATTTAGGGATAGTATTTTGTGTGATACACTACTCTTTTTTTTTTTTTTAAAGTAATCTGAGATGTCCCTTTTAAGGTCCTGTCCCCCTCTGCTGAGATTGGTCCATGGGAAGTCTATGACCCAGTCCAAGGCAGTGAAATCTCTGCCCTGCCATGTGGTGACAAACCAGTCACTCAGTTCAGGAATGTGGCTAGGTTGCCATGTGCTCACAAGGGAAAGGAGGGCAGGTCCCACCCTATTCAGGAATGCAACACTGTCCTGCTAGGGTGCCTCTAGTGGCAAAGGCAGGGGCAAAAGGCTTTTTGCCATAAGATCTACTCCAGGTAAATTATATTTGCAGGAATTAATCATGTTAGCCAGCTGTGGTTCACTCCTCTAAGCATTTTTTTCAAGGCAAAAATTTCTACTTGGAATAACAGTTAAACACAAATGAATCCAAGTGCTAGAAAGATGAGCTTGGCATCTGGATTCTTATGGCTGCCAGGTGTATCCTATGTATTGCCACAGCTGTTCGCTGTGATAACTGAAGGAAAAAAGAGCCAGAGAGAGAGACATTAGGAACCAGCAAGAGTCAATGCTATGTTATTATTTTAATTACAAGGGGGTGCTGATTTGCTATGTAATTGCAAAGCTGCATTGTTCTTGGATGCCCAAGATGTGCATGGAAAGACACTGTCGATGTAAGTTTTCAATAGAAGAGGAGGCTGCCAAAAAGATGGCTGTTTAGATACCCCAAATAGAGGAGGAGAAGAGAAGAGTGATGACTTCTTACTATAATTTTGGAAGAAAGACCTACTTCAACCTTCCACCAAATCACAAGACTAATAAGACAGAGGAAAGGAGCAGAAAACTGTAAATCACTTCCCTTAAATATGTGCTATAACAACATCTCCTCATAGAACATTTTTTGGCCATAAAAAGGATTTTTAAAAACACAGTATTTAAAATGGAAGTATACAGATTTTTATTGTATTTATTTATTTATTTATAAATAATATTTGTATGCCACCCCCTCCTGCTAAAAGCATCTCGGGCCAGCTAACAACATGTTAAAAACAGATTAAAACAAATAACATACAGTTAAAAAAATACAGCTAAAATCAAATTAAAAGCAATTCAACCCCCTACCCCTACCCCTCCCTAACCCAACCCACCCACTCCATCTCTCTCGGGAATGGCATGGCAGAACAGCCAGGTCTTGCATTGTAGATATTTAAATCCTATTTATAGGATTTCCTTTAAAAAAAAAAAAGTAAATTCTCCTGGTTTAGGGGGAAATGTACCATTATGCCTTCCATCCTCCCTAGCCCCCACTTTTTAAATGTTAAACTGTTTTAGGTCTCTAGTTATTTTATGGTATTACAGCTATATGGCAGCAAAACGGCATTAGATGACACTGTTTCCCCTTAGTGCATGGGATGCTTACGTGATAACGTGGGGAAGCCCCCCTAAGAATATACATGCCAGAGATACTGTATATACCAGGTACTTCTCCCTGCCCAGGATAATCAGAAAATGTATTCTTATGCCAATATGACTAAGCAAAAGAGTGCTGAAAATAAGTTCTGACTAGGGCTGAAATGAATACACGTTTTTATATTTGCCAAGATAATTTATATATTCATCCCCATGAATGAATGGATATTATCCAAATTGGTCTTCCATTGTAGCAAAATTAACTTTATTTCTCTGTTCTGGTATTTGATATCTTATTGGCTTAAGTTATTTTGTTCTTCCTTTCTTCAGTACGTTCCTGAGTTTATGCTGGATCATGTCACAGAGATGGACCAATCATGTTTACATTTGAAACCCCCCACAAAATAAATCATTTTTATTTATGTAGTGCCCCTCCCCTGACACACCCAGTATGGTATCCAGGGTGTTTCACAAATAAATAAAATATTATAAAGCAATGTAAAACCCATTTTAAAACAATTTTAAGAAGGGAAGATAAGGAGGGAGGATAGAATACCTTAAGGGGAACCAGCAGATCCTTTAAAAGCATCCAGAGAATACAAAAGTCTTTGGGAGCTTTTTGAAGATGAGGAGGCAGAACAGAGACAAACATCGAGGGGGAGCAAGTTCTACGCAAAGGGGCCTGCCACAGTAATAGCCTGATTTCCTGCTGATTTAAGGTGCAATGGGCGGGATACGCAGACAGCGAGTGGCTTCTGCATGCAAATAATCATTAGGGTGAGGTTCCAGGAGCAGGTCTCGAATATAGCCACCATGACTGCTCATCAGGAAGGGTGCTCATCAGGGACATAGTAGAACGGTCCCTCCTCCACTCTGGCAGCCCCTGTGCTGCTTTGGAGGGGTAAGGTCTCAGGAAGGAGAGCATCAGACTGGAATTGTGGGAAGTGATCCTGTAGCTGGAACCTGCATTCCAGGTGATGTGTGGTACATGTGGCCACCAATGATATAGGTAGATGTAAGAGGGAGGTTCTGGAAGACAAATTTAGGCAGCTAGGTAGTAGACTGAAGTTGAGAACCTCCAGGGTAGCATTCTCAGAAGTGCTCCCCATTCCACACGCATGACCCCAGAGACAGGCTGAGCTCCAGAGACTCAATGTGTGGATGAGACATTGGTGCAAGGAGGAAGGCTTTAGTTTTATTACGGAACTGGAAAGCCTTCTGTGGAAAGGAGAGCCTATGCAAATGGGATGGGCTCCACCTTAACCAGAATGGAACCCAGCTGTTGGCGCTAAAAATTAAAAATGTGATAGAGCAGTCTTTAAACTAGAACCTGGGGGAAAGCCAACAGTCACTGTGGAGTGCAAGGTTTGGGCTGTGGCATTACTTTAGAGGAAGTAGAGTATTTTAAGACTAAGGATAAGATAAATGGCAAAGGATTTCAGGTGGAATGCGGGGGAGAACAGACAGATAATGATTCCACAGTGCCTGTTTCAGTTACCTGTAATGTGTCCATTAAGCAGAAGAATAAAAAGAATACATTTAAGTGTCTACATGCTAATGCTAGAAGTCTAAAAAGTAAGATGGGAAAATTAGAGTTTATAGCGCTAAATGAAGATCTAGACATTATAGGCATCATAGAGACCTGGTGGGATGAGGATAACCAATGGGACACTGTAATACCAGGGTACAGGATATATCGAAAGGACAGAGGAGATCGTGTTGGTGGTGCGGTGACTCTGTATGTTAAGGACCGCATTGAGGCAAGTAGAATAAAAATTTTACAGGATGCAAACTGTTCCCTCAAATCCCTATGGATTGAAATTCCAGGTATCAAGCAGAAGAGTATAGCAGTGGGGCTATACTATCGCCCCCCTGACCAGAACAGAGAGACTGATTA
>QEPC01003681.1:2646952-2665170 GCA_003113815.1 Sphenodon punctatus
CACTCCATGAAACTCATGGGTGGCAAGTTTAAAACAAATAAAAGAAAATATTTTTTCACTCAGCATATAATTGGTTTGTGGTGGAATCTATTGCCAGAGGCTGTAGTAAGGGCCAGTATTATAGCTAAGTTTAAAAGAGGTTTGGACAATTTTCTGGAAGATAGGTCCATTAGCAGCTATTAGCCAGACAGGATCAGGGAATATGACGGGAGCTGGGGGAAAACAACAGGGAATGGATCCCCCATTGTGACCTGTTGGGTGCGTCTCCCAAGCCACTGTTTGGCCACTGTTGGAAACAGGATGCTGAGTTAGATGGACCATTGGTCTGACCCAGTATGGCACTTATATGCTAATGTTCTTACAAATCAAATCAAATAACTTTGGAATTTTACTTTAAAAGTAAGGAAATTTATTTGTATTAACCATTGGTTATAACAAAAATATGGAATCACTCATAACCATTAACAACCATAAAAAAAGATAGCAAAAGAAAAACATACAATTCAGAATTAAGTCTCTAATAACAATAAGGCTGCATAGCCATAACATTAACCATCTTTAGACAGAATAGGATAAACCCTATGTATATTTTCCCCATAATTTTTGTCTAAGTAAGATTGCACCTAGGCGAAACTGAGACATCGCTTTCGAACACTGCAAATCCAAAGTACTCAGTATCTTGTAGAGTCTTTTTCCACCAGGGAAATTTTGTGAAACTTCTAAAGGGATCCTTAGATAAGTCATCCGAAGCTCGTTATAAGCTGGGCAGTGAAAAATAATATGGCTGGTATCTTCAATTTCCATCATATTACATAACACGCATATCCTGTTTTCTCTGGGAATGCCTAGATATTTCCCTTCTACCAGGGCAGATGGGTTAACACCACACCTGAATAAGGTAAATGCCTGCCTGAGATGAAACTCCTTCCATTAATATAAATAACTCTCAGGTGCCCGTACTGGGTTAACTGATTGGAAATTCAAGGCGACTCTTTGTGATTTCATATCTGAGTCTCTTCTCTGGCAATCCTGGTCCAGAATCCTCCTTTTTATTATTTCCATGGCATATGTCCTTACAATAGAATGGTTAACTGTTGTGGCACTATCTGGTTATTTGGTTCGACAGCTACCAGTTGTGGCCATTTTGGTAACCAGTTTACAGCCCCAAAATACCAAACTATCTGGAATGATGGATATTAACCATGAATAATTATTTTAGGAAGCAGAGGGAGACTCTAGCAACAGCTGTGGCCAGCCATATGTAGGGAGAGGGGGCAGCATAGCCATGAAGAAGGAGCCCTGCCTCCCACCTGTTGTCATTTCTTTAAGGTCTAAAGAAGTGGCCACAACTTCTGTGGGATCCTAAAGACATGGGATTAATTATAACAGGGTGTGTGCCCCCTGACAATTTCCTCCACCTGCAATTCTAGAGATGGGGGGCAGGACAATGCTTACCTGGGTCAGTATCCCTCACAAATTTTAGCCCAAAGTTGTTTTCATGCCTAAAGACTAGGGGTGGGACATCAGGCACAATACTGGCTACCGGTTTTACCAGTTACCGGTATGCAAAATACCAGGTTACTGGATTAAAACCGGATTACTGGTGCTGGATTTATTACATTGATTTCAATGGGGAACTGTCCCCATTGAAATCAATGGAATACCTCCCCCCTCCACCTCCCAGGCTGTGCGGGTGGAAGGGGGATGCCCAGCCTGGATTTTTTTTTAAAAAAAAATGTTTTACCCTAAGTCCCTACTAGTGCAGGCTCCGGGCGCCTGCACCAGCAGGTACTAGGGTGATCCCTGGGGTGGGGGGTGGTTTAACACCCTCCCACCCCAGGGATCACCCTACCTCCCCACCCAGGGATCGCCTACCGGGTGGCGGCGGTAGTCCGGCGGCTTCAGCGCTGGCTGTGGCTGCTGGCTTCAGCACTTTCTAGGCCTTCTGGGGAACTTCCAGGTTTCCCCGGAAGGCCTAGAAATGCTGAAGCCGGCAGCCACAGCCAGCGCTGAAGATGATGATGACGACGACGACGACGCCACTGCCCGGAGCGCCAAAGGTAGGCGATCCCTGGGTGGGGAGGTAGGGTGATCCCTGGGGTGGGGTGGGTGTTAAACCACCCCCCACCCCAGGGATCACCCTAGTACCGACAGTACCTACCTGCTGGTGCGGGCTCTGGGTCGCCGGAAGCCACCCGGACCCCGCACTAGCAGGGACTTCGGGGAAAATTTTTTTTTTAAAAAAAATCCAGGGTGGGCAGGGGGTGTCCCCCCTTCCACCCACACAGCCTGGACTGGGGAGGGAAAGTGTTTGGTTTTTTTTCTTTTCTTACATTGCGGCCATTCATTTCAATGGCCGCAATGTAAAAGATCCGGTATCGGTAATACCCCCCCAATACCAGATTAATCCGATACTGCTGGTACACCAAAATACCGGCAGTATTGGATACCGGAAGATCCGAACTTCCCACCCCTACAAAAGACCATTTTGTTTGGGGTCCCAGTGGGAGGGAGCCAAACTACCACTTCTCTGGAGAGTCGAGGACTGCAATGAAGGGCATTCTTTGGGGCCCCTGGACGTGTAGGAAGGTGTCTAAGGCTGGCCCTGTTCAGTGGTACTATTGAATTTAAGGTTGTGCTTCAGGTTTTCTGACCCTGAAGGAGGTTGTACTCAGGAAATGGTGGCCAATGACAGCCGCCATGGTGCATGAAATGGGCGAGGGACTCCGAATTGGGTCCAATAAAGTGGGCTTTCAAATGTGATTGCCCACTTTACTCCTGGTCAGGTGGTCAGATCCTAGCCTTGGTGGCGGCTAGCCCAAGCTATGAGTTGGAGATTTTCCTGAGTCACAATCTGGATTAGCCAACACCACAGCTGGGATCTATCCCAGGAGAACATCTGGTGCCCCAGGAACTGATGTGATGGTGACCTGTGGGTTAAAGCAAGGTAAAGTGTGGTAAAGCAGGCCACCGTCACATCTGAAAAACTCTTTGTCTAGTCACAGTTCTTATTCTAATGCAGCATTCCCCCTTTCTTGATTTATGTGAAGTAGAATAGTTGTGTAGTTGTCCATACAGTAAAAATGTATTTTGGAAGCTTAATAAAACATGAATGTTTAATTTAAAATGTTGTTTTCCAACTGACTGAAGTGGTGTCCTTCAACATGACTATCAGTGTGGTGCAGTGTTAAGGACACTGGCTATACATGTGAGAAAAAGAAAAATGGTCTTACTAGGAAGATTTGAGATTTGTATTTTTTTTATCTATTTATTTATAAACAACTTAATACCCTGTCTGTCCTGACATAGCAGCTTGAGGTGGCTTACAACAACAACAATAAAATTAAAACAGGATAAAACAACTCATAGCAGGAGGTTAAAAGAACACATCCCACACACACCCTAATCCAGTCCCATCACCCATCTCCCACACCAAACACCTGGTGAAACAGACAAATTCTACAATTTCATTGAAAAGAGGGAAGGTCCGGGACCACTTGGGCCTCTGCTGGGAGGAGTTCCACAGCCTCAGTGTAGCTACCGAGAATGCCCTCTCCATCGTGGCCCCTCGGAAGACTCAGGGGACCTCGAGGAGGGCACCCCGGATGACTTCAGGGGCCAATCCAGAACCCGGGGGGTGAGGTGGTCCCGCAGGTAGGTAGGGCCTAGACCATTTAGGGCTTTATTAGGAAAGCACCAACACCTTGAATCGGGCTCGGAGGACTACAGGCAGCCAGTACAGAGATCAGAGAACTGGTGTAATATGCTCCCAGCAGCCCAATCCCACCAGGAGATGGGCTGCCACATTCTGCACCACCTGCAGTCTCTGAGCCATCACCATGGGTAGCCCCACACAGAGTGCGTTACAATAGTCCAATCTAGAAGTGATGAAAGCATGGATGACAGTGGCCAGGTCAGAGTCTGGAACATATGGCCGAAGCCATTGTACCAGATGTAATTGGAGAAAAGCACTCCTCGCCACAGCCTCCACCTGGACATCCAGGCAGAGCTACGAATTGAGGAGCCCCCAAACTCCGCACCTGGGGGACCAGCAGGGGGCAAACACAATCAATAATGGGGGATGCTACCTCTTCCACCTTTCCCACCATCATCACCTCCATCTTGTCAGGATTCAGCCTCAGTCGGTTAGCCCTCATCCAGTTCCCCACAGTCGCCAAACACTGAGTGAGCACTGAGACTGCTGGGTCTGGGTCCGATGAAAAACAGAGATAAATCTGGGTGTCATCAGCATATTGATGACACCACATGTCAAATCCCCATACCACCTCACCAAGTGTCTGCATGTACACACTGAACAGGAAAGGGGACAAAAAAGAACCCTGTGGGACTCCACACGAGAGGTCTCGGTATGATGAAAATAATCCCCGAGCACCACTTACTGAGTTCTTCTGGCCAAAAAAGAGCAGAACCATTCAAAAACCATCCCGCCCACTCCTGCACGGTCTCGCAGGCGCGTCACCAGCATCTCAAGGTCAATGGTATCAAACGCAGCTGACTGATCTAATAGAATCAGCAGGGTCAAACAACCCTGATCCAATTCACGGCAAAGGTCATCAACCAGTGCCACAAGTGCAGTTTCAGTGCCATAATCCTGACGAAAATCAGACTGTGAAAGATCAAGAAAACCGACATGGTCCGGATGCTCCTGTCGCTGTTGAGTCACCACCCATTCAGTAAACTTCCCTAAGAAGATTAGGTTAGAGACAAGCCAATAGTTGACAAGGGAGTCAACGTCAAGCAATGGTTTCTTGAGCAGAGGCCATACCACCACCTTTTTAAGAGAGCCAGGCACTCTGCCCTCCCAAAGAAGGCACTGGCCACCCCAGCCAGCAACTGCCCCANGTGGCTGCTGGCTTCAGCACTTTCTAGGCCTTCTGGGGAACTTCCAGGTTTCCCCGGAAGGCCTAGAAATGCTGAAGCCGGCAGCCACAGCCAGCGCTGAAGATGATGATGACGACGACGACGACGCCACTGCCCGGAGCGCCAAAGGTAGGCGATCCCTGGGTGGGGAGGTAGGGTGATCCCTGGGGTGGGGTGGGTGTTAAACCACCCCCCATAGCAGGGACTTCGGGGAAAATTTTTTTTTTAAAAAAAATCCAGGGTGGGCAGGGGGTGTCCCCCCTTCCACCCACACAGCCTGGACTGGGGAGGGAAAGTGTTTGGTTTTTTTTCTTTTCTTACATTGCGGCCATTCATTTCAATGGCCGCAATGTAAAAGATCCGGTATCGGTAATACCCCCCCAATACCAGATTAATCCGATACTGCTGGTACACCAAAATACCGGCAGTATTGGATACCGGAAGATCCGAACTTCCCACCCCTACAAAAGACCATTTTGTTTGGGGTCCCAGTGGGAGGGAGCCAAACTACCACTTCTCTGGAGAGTCGAGGACTGCAATGAAGGGCATTCTTTGGGGCCCCTGGACGTGTAGGAAGGTGTCTAAGGCTGGCCCTGTTCAGTGGTACTATTGAATTTAAGGTTGTGCTTCAGGTTTTCTGACCCTGAAGGAGGTTGTACTCAGGAAATGGTGGCCAATGACAGCCGCCATGGTGCATGAAATGGGCGAGGGACTCCGAATTGGGTCCAATAAAGTGGGCTTTCAAATGTGATTGCCCACTTTACTCCTGGTCAGGTGGTCAGATCCTAGCCTTGGTGGCGGCTAGCCCAAGCTATGAGTTGGAGATTTTCCTGAGTCACAATCTGGATTAGCCAACACCACAGCTGGGATCTATCCCAGGAGAACATCTGGTGCCCCAGGAACTGATGTGATGGTGACCTGTGGGTTAAAGCAAGGTAAAGTGTGGTAAAGCAGGCCACCGTCACATCTGAAAAACTCTTTGTCTAGTCACAGTTCTTATTCTAATGCAGCATTCCCCCTTTCTTGATTTATGTGAAGTAGAATAGTTGTGTAGTTGTCCATACAGTAAAAATGTATTTTGGAAGCTTAATAAAACATGAATGTTTAATTTAAAATGTTGTTTTCCAACTGACTGAAGTGGTGTCCTTCAACATGACTATCAGTGTGGTGCAGTGTTAAGGACACTGGCTATACATGTGAGAAAAAGAAAAATGGTCTTACTAGGAAGATTTGAGATTTGTATTTTTTTTATCTATTTATTTATAAACAACTTAATACCCTGTCTGTCCTGACATAGCAGCTTGAGGTGGCTTACAACAACAACAATAAAATTAAAACAGGATAAAACAACTCATAGCAGGAGGTTAAAAGAACACATCCCACACACACCCTAATCCAGTCCCATCACCCATCTCCCACACCAAACACCTGGTGAAACAGACAAATTCTACAATTTCATTGAAAAGAGGGAAGGTCCGGGACCACTTGGGCCTCTGCTGGGAGGAGTTCCACAGCCTCAGTGTAGCTACCGAGAATGCCCTCTCCATCGTGGCCCCTCGGAAGACTCAGGGGACCTCGAGGAGGGCACCTCGGATGACTTCAGGGGCCAATCCAGAACCCGGGGGGTGAGGTGGTCCCGCAGGTAGGTAGGGCCTAGACCATTTAGGGCTTTATTAGGAAAGCACCAACACCTTGAATCGGGCTCGGAGGACTACAGGCAGCCAGTACAGAGATCAGAGAACTGGTGTAATATGCTCCCAGCAGCCCAATCCCACCAGGAGATGGGCTGCCACATTCTGCACCACCTGCAGTCTCTGAGCCATCACCATGGGTAGCCCCACACAGAGTGCGTTACAATAGTCCAATCTAGAAGTGATGAAAGCATGGATGACAGTGGCCAGGTCAGAGTCTGGAACATATGGCCGAAGCCATTGTACCAGATGTAATTGGAGAAAAGTACTCCTCGCCACAGCCTCCACCTGGACATCCAGGCAGAGCTACGAATTGAGGAGCCCCCATACTCCGCACCTGGGGGACCAGCAGGGGGCAAACACAATAAATAATGGGGGATGCTACCTCTTCCACCTTTCCCACCATCATCACCTCCATCTTGTCAGGATTCAGCCTCAGTCGGTTAGCCCTCATCCAGTTCCCCACAGTCGCCAAACACTGAGTGAGCACTGAGACTGCTGGGTCTGGGTCCGATGAAAAACAGAGATAAATCTGGGTGTCATCAGCATATTGATGACACCACATGTCAAATCCCCATACCACCTCACCAAGTGTCTGCATGTACACACTGAACAGGAAAGGGGACAAAAAAGAACCCTGTGGGACTCCACACGAGAGGTCTCGGTATGATGAAAATAATCCCCGAGCACCACTTACTGAGTTCTTCTGGCCAAAAAAGAGCAGAACCATTCAAAAACCATCCCGCCCACTCCTGCACGGTCTCGCAGGCGCGTCACCAGCATCTCAAGGTCAATGGTATCAAACGCAGCTGACTGATCTAATAGAATCAGCAGGGTCAAACAACCCTGATCCAATTCACGGCAAAGGTCATCAACCAGTGCCACAAGTGCAGTTTCAGTGCCATAATCCTGACGAAAATCAGACTGTGAAAGATCAAGAAAACCGACATGGTCCGGATGCTCCTGTCGCTGTTGAGTCACCACCCATTCAGTAAACTTCCCTAAGAAGATTAGGTTAGAGACAAGCCAATAGTTGACAAGGGAGTCAACGTCAAGCAATGGTTTCTTGAGCAGAGGCCATACCACCACCTTTTTAAGAGAGCCAGGCACTCTGCCCTCCCAAAGAAGGCACTGGCCACCCCAGCCAGCAACTGCCCCAATGTCTCCAGGCAGACCTTAACCAACCAGGATGGGCATGGGTCTAGTTCACAAGAGGTGACCCTGACAGCCCCAAGAGCATCCCCGTCTCAGCAGGTGTCACCTACTGAAATTGATCTCACAAAATCGGACAAGGTGGGGCTTCCATAACTTCTGATTTCCTCAATGTAATAAGTGTGGCATCGAAGTCGTGGTGAATATGACTAATTTTATCCACAACATAATCCACAAACAACTCACAGCGAGCACTAGATGACTCCACTTCCAGGTGGAAGGAGGCCGGACTGACCAGCCTCCGCATCACCCAGAAAAGCTCCACTGGATGGGATTTTGC
Organism: Sphenodon punctatus; assembly: GCA_003113815.1. NCBI lineage: Eukaryota > Metazoa > Chordata > Lepidosauria > Sphenodontia > Sphenodontidae > Sphenodon > Sphenodon punctatus. The sequence goes on from QEPC01003681.1 coordinate 2,655,017, forward strand.
GGATGCTATAAGGGTAGTAAAAAACTCCTTTTTTGCTGCCCATGCAGTCACAGCATAGGCTCATATACTAGCTCTATGATGCAATCTGTTGGCTTCAGCATGCAAACGACGCCACCATTGCTCCAACCTCCACCCTTCTCGCTTCAGCAACCGCAGCTCCTTAGAAAACCAAGGAGGCCTGCAGTACTGTTGCTTAGGGAGTGAACATCTAGGAGCCATCCTATCAATGGCCTTCGTCAACAGAGTATTCCAAAAAGTGACAGAGGGTATCTCGCCCGGAGCATTTCGGAACCACTCCGGTTCCATCAGTCTCCACGGGTGAACCATTCAAATCTGTTCTGCACCCTTCTGGGGGCAGATATGTGCCAGGAGACAGGCCTGCAGGAGGTAATGATCCATCCATGATAAGGGCACAGCTGATATCTCCCCTACTAACAGAACCCCCACCACATGACTGGTGTAAAATATAAGGTCTAAGGTATGTCTTCACCCCACCCCCCGATATGTCAGGCCGATAACCATCTGAGACTGGCCCATGATTGCCTTGGTGGCCATGAGCTCATGCTCTGCTCCTCCAAAACCGGCATCAGCATGAATATTGAAGTTCCCCAAGACTAATGTCTTTGAGGACTGCAATACCACCTCTGTTACCAGCTCTGCTAGAGCATGTAGGGAGGTTGCTGTACAGGTAGGTGCATGGTATACAAGCAGCACTCCCAATCTGTCCCCAGCCAAATCGATCACAAAATAGAGACCCTCAATACCCGATATTAATTGCACCGTACACCTCTGAACAGACCATGACTTCCTAAAAAGCATGGCTACACCGCCCCTCCGTCCCTCCGACCATGATTGTCATTCCACAAGGTCAGCCAAGATAGGCCCCGACTCAGTGTCCATCCAGGTCTCTGTGATTGGGTACTTTCAGACATGACGCTAACCACCCTTTAACCACCCTTGGTGGTTATTTATGCATGCTGCAGAGCTGCATAGGGCACCAGTACAGCCCTGCAACATGCATAAATAACCACCAAGGGTGGTTAAAGGGTGGTTAGCGTCATGTCTGAAAGTACCCATTCATACAAGGTCGGTTGCATGGTCCAGGATCAATTCCTGGACAGTTGTTACCTTATTAACCACCGACCTTGTGTTCATATGTCTTCTTGACTTCATATGTCTCCTTGAGCGTCAAGAACTTCATTTATGTCCTTGAGTAAGCCATTTTATCACTCTGTGCCTCAGTTCCCTTTTTGTACTACTTTCCCACATTTCTTTTTCTGCCATGTGTATTGTAGTGAAAAGCTCATCAGGTCATACTGGCTTTCATGCTACTGTATTATAAATCAATGATAATAATGTACTATGCTCTCCAATTCTTTTTGCTCCATTGTTTCGTTGACTTGTTTGATTTATTTTCCACCCATGTTTACTAAACTGGCCGTAATGGTTTTAAAAGGCAGGTAAGAGGACAAATTTATTTATTTATTTATTTATTTTAAAAAATCTGTTTCCCCATCAGTACATATTTATTCAGTGAAAGAAAGCTGGTTCTTTGGGATTCTATTTTTACTTCTAATTGTAATGACAGAATAATTTTATATGTTTTCCCCTTGCTATCCTCGAATTCTACAATTATGAATGGCAGACCAACCTCAAGAAGTAGCTGGCAGGTAAGATGTGTTTACTCATTAATGAATGTCATTCTGTTAGCATTAGTGGTAATAGGTAAATCCCTTCATTTTTTCAACAATGGCCTCAGCGTTGATAAAGACAACTGGATTAATTACTTGAGACATATGATATATATGTCTGACCTCCTCTGGGCCTGCTTGTGGAATGACACTACTTCTGCTAGTAAGCTTTGACCATTAGGAAACTGGAATTTCAGTGTCCTATTCAGACCACCTTGGGTGGAAAAGCTTTTGGTATTCTGACCTCCTTCCTCTTTCAGTTCCTTTCTATAGCCCTATCCATATTCCCTATCCATAGCCCGTGTAACTGAAAAATATACATACATGAAAATAATTGTTGAACATAACTGTTCAGTCACTCTTCATTTCATTATATCCCACTCTAGCCTTTATTTTTACAGAAGAATCTGTGAGATGTATCTGTAGCTCCCATACACTTCAACTGAAGTCCTTGCATTAATCCTAATACTTAAGTTCCATTAACACATCAGCACCCAGTGGAGGAGTCATTGGGGCCAGTTCCTATGCCCTGCCTGCACCATGTGCAACCCCTGCAACCCGCAGGCATGTCCATTTTAAGCACATTGTGCCACACGGATTCTGTGCTGAGGAGGTTTGGGATTGTGGTCAATGCCTCTCAAAACCCCTTCATACAGTGTCCCTGACTCCCCACCGTGGATTAAGGCACATGCTAATTTATCCATGGAGGGATGTTGTGTTGAATCATGAAAAGGGGTTTTGAGAGGCAAGGAAAATGATGGCAAGCAACCCTCCACATGAGTTTCCTCTTTCTTCCCCCCACCCCGCCCCAAGGGGGAAAGACCACAGAGCCTTCACTCTGGGTGCAGCCACATCAGTATCCGTGAGCAGGCTACTGTGCCTTAGGCAGTCTTATCCTAATTTGGGCAGCTGCAACACTACATGATGCAGTGCATCGTGTGGCCAGCGGCTGCCAGATGTTTCCCCCTGAGGCCTGCTGCAGGCCTGCTGTGTGGTGGGCGAGCAGCTGGTTCAGGGAAAAGTCCAAGGGTGCATAGTGTAGCAGCCGTACCCCATATGAGGTAAGGCTGCTGAAGGTGTGCTTGGACTCCTTCTGCCCCACTGCATGGCGAGCTTCATGGTGGGGTTTTGAGTGGTGCGTACTGTCACCCATCATGCGCTGCCATGTCATGGTAGAGGGCAGGATTTGGTCAGGCTGGGAGATGGAGACAGGGCAGGGCAGGGATAATTGCCCACTTGTGTGGCTGCTGTCTCGGCCCACTCCGTACCTTGGTGGGAGGTCTGAGAGAGGCCTGGATGCCTCATGGGGAGGGAGGGGGGAGGGCTACCATATGCCCAGTTCCCCATGCTGGCCCTGCAGTGTGGTGGTAGCACCTGCCTGCCACAGGGACACGTGGGGATTGGGTCCTCAGCAGCTCATCTGGCTGCACCCTATGTGTCAGTTCCCCCTAATTAGACAATAAAATGTGAATGTGCCTTATGTTTTTTGTGTTTTTTTTGTAGCTTGTTCTTGATTTTCCCTCCTTGAGCTACTAAATGCAAGAATTATTTATTCCCCATAGGAGAACCAGACTGCGTAATAGTCCGTGTTTCCATGAAAAACTATAGATTAATAGAAAATGTTTTCTTGTATTGCTACTATGTATTATTAATAAGAAATATCATTCATTCCTCCTCCCCCAATTTAAGTTTGTAGTCTTCCTCCCTTCTACTTTGGGTGCAATTCTCAGTCCATTGACGTCAATGATAATTTTACCATTGACTTCAATGGAGTCAAGGCACTCACTGTGTCTTTGTGATTTCTGTGTTCTTAGATTTAGATGTCTATTTTTGTACCATTTAGCTCTTTATATCCCAAATAAGTAAATACTGGCTGCTAGTATTGGTTGGTTGTCCTACTTTTTATTGCTTATTTTTTTATTTAACTGGCAGTGCTGTTGCTTGGATGTCCATATTATCGGTTAATATAGGATGTCATTCTTATTGTTTTCTCTCCAAACTTGCATTTAACATAAAGGTTCATCAATTTGTGCTTCTTCGTGGAGTTGCCTAAGTAGATTTCACCTCATTTTTTATCTTCTGGGACCTTCTCTGCCCACAATCCTCCACCCACTCATATCTCTCTTGCTTTCTTTTTTTAAAAGGCAGAATGAAAAGAACATGTGCAACCAAGCTACTGTGCTCAGTTAGTTTTTTATAAGCTTGAAGGGTGCTAACATCTTTTTTAAATAGAGCTGTTATCATTTTTCCTGCTCATTATTACAGTTGTTGAATGTTCCCATTTATCAAAGATTAAAAGAGACAAGGCAATTTTGCATTAGATGTGTTTAGCAACCAAAAAGCCATACAAAGCTTTAAATAGGGCAGTGTCGGGAAGCGAAGCTGTTGTTTGTTCACGTACGATATCTATCGCTATCTATGTGTGTTATATATGATAGATAGACATATAATGCGTCCATGTGTGTGTGATGCATACTGAAATGGAGTATTTAAAAGAGCATATGCACGTGGACAACTATGAAATAATTCAAAGGTCATTCTGCGACTTCCCATTAAAACAGGGGAAATTTGCTTCCCATCTCACCGGGAGCTGAACTTTGATTGGTCACTTTCCCATTTTCAAGGATGCTCCCCTAGAGCTAATCAGGGGTGTTATCGGCTATGACTTTTATTGCACAGAAAACTTAGCAATAAAGAAAACTGTAAATTCAGGATTTATTCTTTGCAGGGGTGTACCTCATGCTTGGAAGATTAATGAAGAATGCCTGGTCCACTTTTTGTTAAAGACACCTCTCTTCTATAGCATTTGAATTGTAAATCCCCTCTTTGACATCCTAACTAATGGGTGCTGCTAAATTAATAAAAACGACATATTAACTTAAATCCCAGATAAGGTAAAGATTGCTGCTTTAATATCCCATCCATATCCTTTATCTTTCTACAGGGGCTTCCAGGCCAGTAGTTTTAATAACATGCATGAATGAAGATGCTCTTTTTAAACTCAAATGGTGGCAAAGAGTTTTTCCTTTATATTAGCAGGCAATCAATTCCAATAGCTTTTTAATGCTTTCTTAAAGAATCAATTTTGAAGCAGAAGCTCTTCAGGGGACCCTCTAAAACTTCTTCACAGCCGGTCTTCTAATTTTCTATTACAATGCAATCTAAAGCAGCTACAAAAATAATGCAGATAATGTTTGCTGGGTAATGATTTCCAATTTCCCCATTCCATGTACCCTGTTATTAGGAGGATCATCTTGGCTGTGTAAATTAATTTTCAATTCACTTCAGGGGAACATTACAATGATTTATTCACCACTGGTGTTGAAGAAAGTGTAGGGAGGATTTTAGCAATCTAAGAAACAAAATCAATTTGTTCTGATTATTACCATGTTAAAAAAGAAGGTAAAAGGTTCACCAGGATATGGAATGGTTTAACATGCATGATACTTGATCATAGAATGTGGCACTGTGCAACCACTTTGGACAACAAGAACAAAGGAAAGACCTGACTGTTACTGATTTGCATGCATGTGTTAGTTGTTGTGGTGAGGAAAGCAGAATTCAGCTTCTGAATACATAATATTTTCAAACCTGACCACTTTTAAGCCACTAAAGCAATAAGAAGCATGGAGAAGAGTTTTTCAGAACTACTACTGTTTTTAATGTTGTTTGAGAACTTGCAAGAATGTACAGTCACAGAATATTGAACATCCAGTAAGGGAACAAGGTATGTAGTGGAACGCCTGCATCTGGACAAACCTCTGGATATGTATTTCCCTACTAGTCACAGAGATGTAGCTAGGCTAGAATGGGCTTGACTTCAGAGGATGACATCGAATCCCCACCGCAATTCCTCTCCCAGAAACAGGAGAGGCCTTTAGGTTATGAAGACATGGATGATGGTGGCCAGATCTGAAACTGATAAAAATGGACACTGCCTTCTCACCGGGTGAAGTTTGTGAAAAGCACTTATGAACACAGCCTCAAGCCGATGGCCCAGGTGCAGCAATGAATCCAAGAGGACCCCAATGTACAAACATGAGTGACCAAAGGAGGTTGGAGCCCATCAATGGCCTTTTTAAAATGGACCGTGGTGGGTGGGGGCCATGGTGGCAGGGCATCGGGCACTGGAGTCAGCTTCAGTCAGCTCACCAGCATCCAGTTCCCATCAGCAGCCAGAGACTGAGTAAGCACTGAGACTGCAGGTCCTAAGTCAGGTGAAAGAGAGAGAGAGTTGGATGTCATCAGCATACTAGCTAACAGTAATTTTCAGATTTTTTTTTTATGGAAGAACGAAGGGAGGGAGCTGGCCATTCCTCCCCCTCCCCTCCCCACCACTTCTACCTACAATGGAAGAGAATTTTTAAATTAATCAGCATGTTTTTTGTTGTTTTTTTAATAGGAAAGAGACTGTCGTAGTGAAAATGGCTACTGTGATGGTAATTGCAGTAAATAGCATGTGGCACCATCTGCTATGGAAAAGTGGGGGGGGGATGGGGGGAAAAACAGTTGGTCAAGGGCTTTCTGGGGTGGGCTAGAACTAGGAAACTCAGACACTCATTTCTGCCACTCTTCTTCACATTGTGCAATACCTTTTATCTGTGAGTAGCCCCTTTGACATCTGTACGAGTTATATGGCCAGTGATGTGCTACCCAATTAATTTCAGAAATGTCCTACCTTTCAAGGACTTTTAAAAAGAGAGTGAATGACAGTAGTTAGCAAGATGGAACCTTTCCCAAATAGAAACTAATGTAGTGGGTTCAATCCATTTGATTGTCCCTTCTTGCCCTTGGCAGTGCCAATGGTACCAGCCAACTCAGTTTTTTTGTTAGAATGGGCTTCAGCAATACAATAGTAAGATCTTGTTTAACCAGGGGAAGGGAGTTCACCCATCTCTCTTCCCGTCCCATCCTTTCCCACCCTGTTTCAAACACTACCTTTTAGATTATAAAGAGAAAGGTGTTCTCTTTCCTTGCATTCTTCCAATAACTAGCTTTGAGGAGAGCCTTTCATTCTTAGAGGGAAAGTTACATAATCAGACTTGGGTCCTTTTAAAATGAGCCATGGCTGAGGGGGCAGTCCATTGGCACGCTGCTGAGGGGGCAATGTGGGTGTGGGTGTGTGCACATGGGCGCACAACAATCCCCCCTTGTATCCCCATGCAGAGAGCAACCGGCATTGCCACCAGTTGCTCCGCACATGGGGGGTGGGTCATGGGAGCGAGCACCCACGTACCCCCACATTTATATTGGATTCTCCCCTGCATTGACAATGAGTGTACATGCAGGGGAGCATCTCATGTAAAAAGGGCCATATACTCCTTCCTCCTAGTTCTCACTTTTTGTTTTGCTGATGCAAAGGAGAGACCATTTTTAGAAATGCTCCTTCGTAAGTTGGCGGGGGAACATTCTTAAACACCATAGTACCATTATGATAAACACAGTATATTCTAGGTAGAAAAACTGCAAATTATGGCAACCTTCAGAAGTATAGAAGTTAGTTTTTTTTCCCTAAACCCAAAAAGCCATTAGCAAGGCTGTCAAAAAAAAGAAGAGCCTATCAGGATTTCAAATAAGAGAAATGAAAAATCCATTTATGAATACTTATCTCCCAGATCCTCTCTGCATCTTAAGCAGAAAGTGATATATACTGACTTCAGAAACACAATTACCACGTTTAAATATCTCTGCTAAAGGAAAATACCTCAGATATTTTATTAACTTTACTGCTACTTTTCTAGGACTGCTAGTTTTACAAGAGTTTTCAAGAAAAAAAGGGAGAAAAAAACTATAAAAAAACTTCCCTCATACCCTTTCCCCCCTTACAAACAAGAGTTACAATGCATATAGTAATACTCCAATTACAATATAGGGTGATTTCAGACGTTACAGGCGCCCGATTCACCGCAATGGATTCCCAGCAGTGGCGAACCGGCTAACCACCCCCCGTGGGCAAGAGAGGCCCCAAACAGATGTGACGGGAGTGGGACCATGGCAGGGAATCAGACCGGAAGACCACGGCCTGGGGCAGAGTAACAGACGTTATGCTGATCCTGGACTGTGGTCAAAGCACCTGGAAGGCACCGGGGCAGCTCGTCCCGGCTGCTTCTGCTGTCCTTCCACCGCCTCCATGTGCAGCACGACCACCGCCTCCTCCGCCTGGCCGCCTCCTCCTCCTGCCTTGCTCTCTCGCCCTCCGCTCTCCTCTCCCTTTTGCCTCGCTCCATCCCACCACATCCCCCTGCTGCTGTGTGCCCTTTAAATCTCCCTCCCTGACCTGTGTTGTTGCTCGTTGCCTGGCAGTGATGCTGCATGCTTTGTCCCCAGCTGGGAATCATGTTGCTTGATTCTGGCCGGTGGTTGCCGTTCAGTCGTTACTTTTTTTTGTTTCCCGTTGGGAATCACTTTGACCATGCTTTCGGAGATGGTCTGGGTCAGAGCTCTGGAAGCGTGGTTATTTTTGACCCCTGGTGGGGATTGACTGTGGTGAACATCTGGTGCCTGCGAAACAGACATTCAGGGCGCTTTGGCCCTGCTGCGGGATTGACCGTGGTTCACTGTGGTTGACTGTGATCTCGTAATGTCTGAAAATACCCATGGACTAATTTCATTGTTTTCCAAAGAAATAATGCATCTCACACCTACATGAAGGTAAAAATAAGGGATTATTGCAAAGAATTAATCTAAAATATCAAGAAAGAAGAATATCAGTCCTGTCAGGCAGCAGCAGGATAGCACATTTGCTAGCAGTTAAAATTTGCTATCCCGATGAGAACTGAGTCTCAATACTGTGTGAGAGAGAGGGAAAGTTTTCAATCAATCCATATCAATAGTGGTTTATTGTTTTAACCATAGGTTATAACAAAATACAAATAAAATTAACACACATACAGAAATTTAGTACAAAACAAAGAGACCAAGTAATAAATTGTGTCATGTCAAATGAAATATAACAAAGCGTAGGTCTTGCTCCTAAGCAGATCATGGGCTTGACTTAGCCTGACCCCTGAAATTAATATTTAAATAAAATTCAATTACGTAAAAAAATTCCCAGTTAGCATAGATCTTGCTCCTAAATCCAGTGTAATGCCTCCAAACCTGTGAAATTAATACTTAAGATTCAATTACATGAGATCCCCAATGACATAGGTCCTGCTCCTGAGTGGAATGTAGGTTTGACCAGGCCTACCCCCTGAAATGAGTACTTAAACAAGATTCAGAAAAGTCTCCAGAAGTATGGGTCTTGCTCCTAAGCGGAGCATGGGTTTGACCAGACCTAGCCCCTGAAATTAATGCTTGAACAGAACTCAGAAACCCACCAAATGGGGAGATTTTGAGGGGTCCCACAGGCTTAAACACACAAAAAGTATAATACTCAACAATGTATTAGATTGTAACTATCAAGCATATAATCGCACAGAGAAATAACAAAATACAGACCTTACAGGTCAGGGTTGTTTATTGATACTTGGCAATATTGATATGCCTCTGCACTGCCAAAGCATGGGCTAAATTGGCTGCCTTTAATGTAACATGATCAAGGGGATTTGCCAAGAGGTAAGATAGTTTTAAATGGGTATTCCAGTAAGACTTCCCTGTTAGGAAAGGGGCCATCAGGTTTTGATGAATGTTAGCTGAGAGGGGACAATCAAACAAGTAGTGAGGAAGGTCCTCAACTTGCTGCAAGGCACAACGGCAGAATCTCAACTCATATAAAGTTTGATTATATCTGCCCTCCACAACCACTGAGGGCATTAGCTGAAATCTTAATAAAATCAATGCCCTGCGGATGGTAAAATTGCTTACAATGATTAAATAGGTGGGAAAGTTTTAATAGGTTAATTCTTAATTCTTCAAATATCTGTTTGATTGTAGCTCTGTCCTCCCACCTAAAAAGAAGCCGCTTAACCAAAGAAATACCAATTGAGCCACTTCTTTCCTTGGGAAAGAAAAATGATTGTCATTGGCATGTACCAATAATAATGATTGATAATATTTTGACAGTTAATTTCAAAAGACTGTAACAAATTTTAGGTCACATTGTCCCATACAATTGTAGGATATTCCTCTCCAAGGATCATAACTCTGTGAATCTGGACTTACACACTTGCAATGGATAATTCTTTTGGGCAGGCTAAATCTGCCTCACTCCACCTTCTTCTGCATAGTACTCATTTTCAGCTCTCAGAATTGTTAGATTTTAGGATGATTGTCTAGATACAGAGGGCATCCATACAGATGCCCTTTGCCTATCACTGCTTTCTGTTGCAATACCAACATTTTCTGCAAAAGTCATGGGTCAATGTGTGTAAACAGACATGCACATAATTCCACTTTAACACCACTTTAACATTTCTTATGCATGTTGCTGGGCTGTATTGGCACCTCATGCAGCCCTGAAACATGCATAAGAAATGTTTAACTGGTGTTAAAGCAGAGGTAAGGTGCATGTCTTTTTTTTTT
>QEPC01003681.1:2666138-2687621 GCA_003113815.1 Sphenodon punctatus
GGGGGGGGGGGGGGGGGGGGGGGGGGACTTACTACCAGCCTAGAACTCCCTTCTGTCTTCATGGTGCCCTCTACTGACCATCCTCCTATTCAAAGGACCAAAGTTCCCTATAAATTGGTTGTTGTTTTTAAAATAAATTGCAGAACTGAACTGATGGGGGTGGGGGTCTGTTTCAGTTCAGTAGTTGAGTATGTAGTATCTTTTTCTGAAAAGTCCCACACAAAGCAGTGGTTCTTCTCACCATCTCTGCCTACTACTTCCCCAGTGTGCCAGAAACATTATGCCTGCCTGTGTGCTCCACAAACAAAAAGCCTCCAGGAACTAGAATGCATGAATTTTGCCTCCAAAATGCATCTCAGACTTGCAAAGGTTCAAGAGAGTCTTTGTGAATATGAACCTTTGCTCCTGGAAATTCTTTGACTGAAAATAATTTAAATATATATAGTAATTATTAGGGATGGGGCTATCGGTATCGGATTAATCCAATAATGCTGATAATTGTCTATCGGATTAATCTGATAATACCGATAATGTCGGTATCGGTACATCGGTTTTTTAACATTGCCGATTTTTTTTATCTTTAACATTGCAGCCGTTTAACATCTTTAACATTGCAGCCATTTAAAAAAATCAGCAATGTTAAAAAACTGATATACCGATACCGATAAATCCGATAGCGGATTAATCCGATACTGATAAAAATGGTAACCGATAGTTTGCCTGGAGTCCCACCCCTAGTAATTATAGGCATGAATCAATATTTCAGGACTAGATTTCCCCTATTTACATGCTCAACTTTGGCTATTTGGACCTATAGTAATTAAAATAAACTAAAATAAACATTTTAGTAGTCTCATGCTGCACACTTACTTGGAAATTTGGCACTCAAAGCCTAAATAAAGGGTAAGGGCTGGCAGAGCTTTATCTCTTTGGAAGCTGTGTTTCTTTTCCAGCTGATTAGCTTCTCTTAAATGCAATGTACCAAAAAAGAAGGATGCTGGGTGTTTCAAAATGTCCTTTCCAATACTTCTCTTAGATATCTAATCAGCAGAGGAATATGCTGCTGATGGACTTAAATCCTATTTAGTGGTTGTGTAGGGGACAATAGAAGAGTTGTTTGGTAGTTTTTGTTTTATTTTGTAGCATCTACAACATATCTAGCCACCACAAAGATTACTTTATTATTCATGTAAGTAGAAAGTAAACTTTCTTCCATTGTTCTTTTGTTGTTCTGCAAAAGATAAATAGACTTCAGTGCTTAATTTAAAAAGGGTTCTTAAAATATCTGCATCAGCATGGCTTAGCATATCACAGTTAAATCTTAAAGCTTCATATCAAATATATTATTAAAAAATATTGCTTGGCACAGAGCAAGAAAGACCTCACCTTTACACTAGGTTTGGCAAGCTGTCTTCACTCTGTATTTTACTATTTACTGTGCAGTCTGAGATCACAGCATACCAGTACTCAGTCTGTGACTGAGATTTCTTGTTTACCGGAAAACAGCAGCAATCCCAGCCCATCAGCAGTATGTGTTCCATTGAAAAAAGGAAACAATTTTAAGTCCTGTACATCCATTCCAATTCCCTCTCATGGTTTCAGGTACTTCGTTTAATAGAAGAATCTGTCCTGAACCATCTCAGACCTATGTTCTTGGTCAGCTTAGATAGCACAGCAATAAGTATAGAAAGAATGTGTGTTGTTTTCAAATGAGATTATTATTATTATTATAAACATTTGTATAGCACCAGCCATGAGCCTGGTGCTTTACAGAACAAAGATAAAGACGCAGCCCCTGCCTATGGCTTACAATCTAAAACGACAAGGAGAGGGGACAAGGGGAAGACAAGGGAGAAACAAACAAAAATGCAAGCGGCTGCGAAGTCTCAGGTGCGTATGCTTGGCTTGGTTCCGCAGGCATTGGGAAAGGCGGCAAGGAAAAGGTGGGTCTTGAGGAGGGGTTTGAAGGAGTGGAGGGAGGAGGCAAGGTGGATGTGGGAAGGGAGAGAGTTGCAGGCATGGGGGGCAGCGAGGGCCAAGGGTCAAAGGCGGTCAGGTGAGCAGGAGAAACGAGGGAGAGTGAGGGAGGGACGCTTAGATTTGGCGATACGTCGATCAATGGGCACGGGAGGAGGAGGGTGGGGAGGGGGGATGGGAATGGGTGAGAGTAAGGGGTAGGTTGGGTGGAGAAAGGCCACTGGAGGTGGGGGAAGGAGAAGGAGGAGGGCTATGAGAAGGGTGAGAAGGAGGGAGGAGATAGAGGATGAGGAGACGAGGGGGGTATGGGGAGGCATCATTCTGGGTGTCGGAGGGTGTCCAGGCCTGCGGGTGTCACAGGAGTGAGTATGTGATGTCCAGCAGTGATGGTCGGAGGCGGCTGTGTAGCGTGGGCGCCGTCAGGGGGGTGGCTCCTCGCTGTCCTCGCTCCGGCCTCACAATGGCCACAAAACAGCCAGCGCCCTTTTGTCATCGCCCTTGGGGCATGCAGCTTTGTCTGTCCCTTCCCAGGGGGGCGGGGCCTCTCACCTGCGATGATTGGAGGAGGAAGCAGTCAGGTGGGTCTGTGCTGTTGGAGGAGGGGCAGGGCTTGTCTCCCAAAGATGGCAGCTGGGCATCTCTCAAAGATGCCCAGTGGTGCAGTTAGGTAATCTTAGATACTGGACATAATGCTTTTGTGGGCCCCTATGTGCACATGCACCCAACGCGCACACACTCCCGTACACCTATAGGGGATGGAGCATAGCAGGGCAGGGGCGGAACCTGAAAGGGCAGGGGCAGAGAGAGTGCTTTAATTGGTCCAGACATTGTTTACATTAGTCATGTAACCCCCTTTCTGTGCAGAACTTCTTCCATCTTCCTCTTTAAATTTGATTAAGCAGTAATATAAAATGAGAGAAATGGAATACAGAAAGGCACATGGGTAGAATTAGCAGTTAAACTGAGAGGCAACCTATCCTAGGTTCTCTCTTTCAATTCTCATAGACTCAGTCCAATAATATATAATCACCTCTGTCTCACAGTGCCCTTAGAAGGCAGGGCTCTTACGCTCCTAGCACTGAGAGGGAAACAAAGCACAGAGGGATTAAGATTTTCAAAGATTCAGTCATTCACTCACCTTACCGTCCTTGTTGGGTGAGCTGCTTTTGCAATGCTTTCCACCCCTTTCCAAATTCCTGTTCTTCCCCCAACTGAACTGGAGTCTGACTCCATACCAGACCAGGCAGTGAGGCAGGGCACTGTCTCAGAGTCCTGGTCTGACTGGCTCTCTCTGGCAGGCAGGCGGCTGACTCCCTCTCTTCACCCCAGGTCTCCTCCAGGCTCCGTGCTGCAGGGCGGGCCAACCCAACCGTTACTCTCCGGCTGCAGCCAGGGTCCAAGTCCTCTGAGATGGAGCGGAGTGTGGAGGACTTGACTGCATAGTGCCAGACCCACGCTGTGCTCTGCCCCTTCTTGGCTTGCTGCCTCATGTGTGCACTGCGCTCAAAATGTCAGTACAGGTGCATAGCTTAATGGTTTCCCCATTTTCTGTGCTGTGCAGCTGCCAAGCACAGACGCCAGCCAGGGGCCCTGACCCCATGGCCAATCAAGTCTGCTTTTGGTGTCAGGCGACAGGTTCTGGCAGTAACATGGCAGATGGCGGTGGGTCCCCCCAAAAAAACAAAACCCCTCTTGGACTTCCTGACTTGGCTACCTCCACGCTGGAGCTGCTCGGTCGTCCCTGCCAGGCTTGAGGGCCCAGAACTCTCTTCCCTCCCCCCCCCGCCTCCCCACAGGTCCGGGCCTGACAGCACCACTGGAGATGTCACCCTGCATGGCCACCAGGAGCCATGGATTCAACTTCCTGTCTGAAGGTGGAGTGGCCAGATGTGCACACTCATGAATCATGGAGCACCCACTCATGGCCACGCATGGAGCACTGTTGGGCAATCCAGGGTGCTCCATACAGGGCAGGCCAAATGGATGTGTGGCAACAGGCAGTCACGGAGCCCCTGTCCATATGACTGGCATTAGCCAGCCACACCAGCAGACAGGTCCACCATTCATAGGCACTGTGTGTGTGGGGGGGGGGGGAGAGAGGCTTTTGCAAGTCACAAGAACTGGCCAGTAACACTTGGGAGTCCTACATCCCCAGCGCTTGCACCCGGGACATGTCCCTTGCAAAGGCCATCCCAGCGCGCTTCCCTCTCCTCCATGGTCTGCGGCAGAAGGAGTGCGTTGGCGGCTGTTTCTGTGGCCGTGGTAGCCATGTTGGGCGCCGCCCATCAGAATCGCCCCAAACACACGCTGTGGCCATGGATTCCCCTGGGTTGCCTGTGGCAAGAGGTGCGGGGTATAATTTTTAAAAATAAATCACATTGCTCATTTAAAAGTGCCCGGGGTGCAGCCAGACATACTGAAGAGGGCCTAATCCCTGCATGGCCCCAAGGCGGGCAAGCACAGCTGCCACATTGCAGGGCCAGGTGCAGATGTTGCATATGCCTCAGTTTCCCAAATGGAAAAAGTACTTAGTGGTTCAAACCAGACAGAATCTGACCTTAATATAGGGTATTAGTTTCCAATTTGAGGGTTAAACTGAAATCATACCTACTATGTGGGTAAGAGTAAACCCTCCTTAGTATGTAAAATGACAGTACATTTTTAAGGGCGGACTCAAGACAAAAAGACTATTAAAAACATATAGATTTACTTAAATTCAAATAAGGTTTCAGACAGTACAAAAAGGAAAACTCATTCAGTTACAAATATGAACAATATGATGCAAAAGACATTCAAAGAACATCATACATTGTCTAAGGCAAAACCTTAAAGTAAAAGCCTATCTATCTATCTATCTATCTATCTATCTATCATCTCAGTGTCATAGTTACCGGTTCTTTAGGCCCGCATCTGCCTGGTTGAGAAGGCTTCAGGAATCCAAAAGCTTTCTAGCCATCTCCCTTCCAGGGCAGGCATATTTATCCTACATTTCTGTATGTTCCAGTGCCTGACTAGTCAAAATAAAAAACTCCAGAATAGACACTTTTGCCAGAAACTGAACACACTAAAACTGATTAATATCTTAAGTGTAGAATTCAATGGAATACACACAAAAATCCTACTGGAAAAAGTTGGAATGTTTCAAAATACACACTACCTAACTTCTCTCACAATGCTTTATTTACAAGTGAGTTTCAGGTTAAGCCTAACACACACAGGTGCAAAGGTAAAGCGGGATTAACCAAAGAGAGAACTGGATAAGAAAACTGCCGGGTTTCAAAAACAGAGTTTCAAAAACAATTCTTCCTAGTCTCTCTCCTACTCGGCGTTTTAGCTTTGTCAAACAGATCTCTTCACATTTTGAATCAGAGGTTTGCCAAGCACATACCAAATACATGCCAATACATGACACAGAATTGGGCAGATGGTTGGCCCCCTGTGGGGCTGACGGGTGAGCTAGACACTATTAGATCTCCCACCGTGGCCGAGAAAGGCTGAGGTGCCATCCACATGAGTTGGTGCCCGGCCCTGCCCTGCCTCTATCCTCTGGCCTGACCAAAATGCCACCCCCAGCTGTGACGTGGTCACTTGTGATGGGTGACAGAACCTGCTGCTCAAAGCCCCACTGTGGTGCTCACTGCAGGGTGGGGCAGAATGAGCTCAGCACAAGGGTTGCCATGCTTTGTATCTGTGGCCTTTTCCCGAGGAGACATTGAGTAACAGTCAGCTGCTCGCCCCACCACGCAATTGGGGGGGGGGGCATCTGTCAGATGCCGGCCACACTATGTACTGCATCAAGTGGTCTGGCTGCCCAGGAGTAGGTTAAGGCTGCCCAAGATGTGGTAGCCTCCCCTAGCCATCTCGTATGGATGCACTGTGTGCATGTGTGCATGTGCATAGATACGTATAGACAGATATATGAAAGCAACCTCTTTAGGAGGAAGCTATTTGACATACCAATGACTTTTCTTTCTAACATTTAAATACAATGATGGGAAATGAGGAATCAAATATGAACAAATATAAATAAATGCAGTATAGAATCTAGGGATAATGGCAAGTACTAGGGGGTTTATGATGGATGGAAGGTTATTCATCATATCTATCTTTCTATACACGTATATATTCACCAAACACTAGAAAGATATGTCCAGAGATTTGCAGTAGTTTTGTATATGTTGAGAACAAAATTGTTATTGTTGTAAGTAATCAATTTCTTTAATCTTTTTTAAAAATTTAAATACTAGATGTATTTGGTATAAAATGCAAACATCACAGTTTATGGAATTGTATATAAACTACTTGCCTCTGTGTTGTACTGGACTACAAAGGTCATCTCTACATATCTCTTTGGAATGCCACAGCTACAATTGATTTTGCATTCTACTAGTGTGTGAGACAAAAAAGAAAAACACATTAAAATAGAGCACTGAAAGAACAGTGTTACTTTATCAAGATTTCCAGTCCTGTATATTTAGCTCTAGAAACTTTTGTCTGACTTTGATATCATTTGGCTATGCTCCACTTCTGTAACTCTGCAAGGTTACAAATGGAACAGAAGCTGTTCTGTGGCATGATATCCAAAAAAAGGACCATGAGATTACAATCTGTTGATTATAAGGAAAGTGGGTTTGTCATGATTTTGTTTCCCGTTATTATGGGATGTCAATGCAAGACCTGGCTGTTCCCCCAGGCTTTTGGTGAGGGAGATGGATAGGGGTGGTGGTATTATTTTTGGTGGGGGGTTGGAGTGGGGTTTTTAAATGTGTTTAATTGACGTCCCTCTTCCCCACTGTGGGGAGGCTGTGTTTTCCCTCTTTTGTTTTTACCCCTTTTTGTTGTTCTGTTATGTATTTTATATATTTTATACTGTAAGTCGCCATGGGCTACCTTTGGTAGCAGGGGTGGGGTAATAAGTCTTTAAAATAAAATAAATTATGTAACTGTTTTTGTCAAGAAAAGTTGTGTGCTATTTTCTTGTTCTTGAAGCCAATTCTGTGAAGGGAATGGAGTATCAAAGTTTAATGCCTAGATTCTAGTATGTTAAAAAAGGTGGTGGTAAATTACTTTGACCTTTATAATGTTCTTTATTTTGGTTGGCTAGCCATTCCACTCCTCTCCATTTACAGCCATACCTATTTCTGAGGAAGGCACATAATGGAGAGGTGCTAAACCTGAAAATGTCAAATGCTACCATCCTCCAAGGACATGCTAGATATTCAAATCTGAAATTTTATTATCATAGCAAAGATTGTAACAACAGTAGAAAATAACCTAACATTAATTCACTCTCGTGACAGACAATAACAAGGAAAGAGTGCAAGATATCTCATTACAATTTTAAGACGTTCGTTTTGTGGTTCCCTTCAGATGCTGCTCGTCGAATCTCAGATGAGTCATAAACAGTGGAGTCTCTGAAAGCGATTACAGGTCTGTACGCGATGGGCTGTTACTTAAATAAGAAACCTGGAGGCAGTGTAAATATAACTGTAAGACTGTGCCTCTCCAACATTAGAGTCCCTTACTCTCTACATTGCAAATGCACTCCTTCCATCTTCTGCTTTTGAATAGTTAACAGGAGGCTCTCTTAATAAAGTGGGGGCATTCTTTCACTTGCACTGTCTCATTTATCTAGATCTCTCTCCTTTATTTCTTAATTCATCTCCTTGCGTCAACCTTGATCTTCATTAAAAAAAAACAACCACCATGATTTCCCTTTCCCTCACCTTTATGTATAACGTTATTGTGAAGATATAGTGAGTGCAACCCTCATTCATCTGGGGGCATAGGAAGTTGCACATATGTAAATTTATTGCCAATCTATCACCTACTTAGAGCTAAATCGAATCTCTGTTGCAAGTATTATATTCACCTGCTTTGATTCGGGTCTGACAAAGTGGACCCAAAGCACTATATGTGCCTGCCTGCTTGGTTCCAATATTCATTTTGAGTTTGTGACTGGTTTAATTCATTTTGTTTCAGATAATTGGTCAAATAATCAAAAATGCAAACAAAAATGACTGGGGGGCAATGGAAAATATGAATATTCATTCAGATTTTCATGGTGCCATCTGAAAATGCAAGTAATATTCATGGATACAGAATCTGCTACTTGTTTCAGCATTACAGCCACTCTCGCTTGCATATGCAGTATCCCCTCCCCCATACACACACCACCCAGCACATCCCCTCTATGTGGACAGCAGCGAAGTGTGATCTGACCACCCATAAACTTTCTCATATTCTTTGTTCTCGCATTACAAGCAGCAGCTCTCTGACCATATGCTGAACAATGATTCCTCTGACTGTGAATGATGAGGATTTGGCATTCACTTAAGTGTGGTTCTTTCATGGGCAACTTATGTGTGTGTAACCCCTTTGCAAGGCTGGCCTTACCACAGGGTGACCATCATGGGCCCTGCTCTTTCCAGGAGTTCCATAGTGAGATCACCAGGCATGGTGTAGGGGCCCACTCCCTCGCAGCAAGGCCCCAAACACAATCACCTTTAGGACCCCATGGAGGGTGGCCCCACAGGGGAAGGGCCATTAGAGTCCTTGCATTTTTTTTTCTGTGCCCTGGCCTTCGCAGATTCTAAGGATAGCCCTACCCCTTTGGGCACCTAATAAATGAGCTTCACTGCACCATCCATTGGAGCGGCAAGTTCAGAGGAACACAAATGCATTTACGTATAGTAGTATATGAACAATGACCAAACCCCTGCAGACATTTTTATACTCGCAAAGTAATGCGATAGCTAGGATTTTGGTACACTAAATTTCCCCCCAAAATAAGAAGGTAAAGGATAATAAGAAACAAATTGTTACCATATTTCATTTTTGGAATAGTGAGAAAAACCCCATACTCTTCAAATAATAATAGTGTTTAGAAATAATACAAAAACCAATAATTCAAAACAATACAATAGTAATGATAATACAAAACAATTGTGTTGTGTTGCACAACCTTATTTAGTTGACTTTACAACAGTAACTGGCATTACATCAGTATAATGTTTGTTTATTAGTACACAACAGTTTGGAAAATGCAGACAAACAAGAATTTAACTTTTAAATAAATAAAGGGCCAAACAGATGGTGCTACATCCACTTAGCTCGGCAGAGAATTTGGCTCCCAGCCTACACGTTTTGCTGGGGGTAGGGAACAGGTAGGCATGTTACCATTAATTTTTGCTTTCACAACAAGAAGAAGAGTGTGACCACAAAAGGCAACATCCTCCGAGAAACCAAACTCTCCATCAAGCCTCTCTATTAATGGATGAAAAAAGTAGTGACAGTAGCCCATGTTGGCCTGCTTTGGCCCCCTTTGACCTGGGACTCACCTGCACGTTTGTTCTGTTCCCACCAGATGTTGCCTTGCAGCTGCCCCAGAGTCAGTGGCTGGCTGCTATGGGATGTGTGCTCTGGAACAAGCTCGGAGACGTATTCTGGGCCAAGACCCACCCACCCAAGCCAGTGCAGGCCTGCACATCAGTTAGGCCTGGCCAGCCCTGTTGCAAGGTGGGTTCAGTGGATTTAGGCCCCATGCTCACCCTGGCCCCACCAAACAGCTGATCGGGGGACCTGGAGGAGCCCGCTCATACACCCCACTGAACAGCTGCTTCAGGGTGGCGAGGGGGGGGGCTGGGCTCCCAGTCACTTTGAAGTCGGGACACTGCTTTCCACCCTCCAAGGTGTTGGAGGGTGGAAAGGAACACCCAGCCTCTCAAAGTGACAGGAAGCTGGTCCAGCAGTAGTGGGTGGGCGCATTCCCTCTCACTTTGAAAATCCAGCTGGTGCTTGCCTCAGGAGTGCTCTCATCAGCTGTTTGGAAAGTGTGTAAGCTTGGGGGCAGGAGTGTCCCATATCAGCTTCCTGGTGGCAGCTAGAGCTGGAGCAGGTGGGTACCCGCTTCTCCATCAGGTACCCAGTGCTTGAAAATGCAGATATTACTGGGGTGTCCCAGAACACCCTTGGATGCCCCAGGACTGCAGTCCCGGCATCTACAACTCCCTGGGCTCCGTGTTGACTTACCTTACTGAATTGCTACTCCTCTGCTCTGGAGGACTCTTGGCTGCTCCTGCTTCTCCCTGGCCTGCACGCTGCTCAGTTGAGCATGAAACCTCTCTTTTTCTGAGTTGGGGGAGGGGGGAGTGAGGAGGCCTCTTTCAATCTGTGTGTGCCCCCTAATGGGTCCCCTGTTCCCAGGGGCACCCATATCAGCTGTGCATATGCTCCCCTTTAAAGGGGTGCCCAACTGTCCGGGTACCTGGTTGCAGCTCTAGCGAGTGGCAGCCCTTCCTGGGGCTCAGTCCTGCTGCGCTGCATTGGCCCAGGAGTCTTGTCCCATGTAGACAGTTCCACAAGCTAACCCAGGGTGAAGCGAGACCTGTGCCGGCAGCACCCATGCCCAGGTTGACGGCTGCTCATGGGAACAGCACTCCCTGCTAACCCGAGGAGTAGTGGTTGTAGCGGGTTGCCCCGGGGTGGGGCAGGAAGATGCTTTGCTGACGTCGCATCTGTTTTCACCCAATGAATCATCGTGATTTACGGTTCCTGCAATAATATCCTTACTTAGTAGGTAAAATCAGATGATCATAGAGATATTTAAAATGGTCTATAAGGCACACATGAAGATAGAGCTGTGCAGTAACCTACAAATCTGTTAAAGGCTAAATTAACCTAGTATTTATCAGACATTTTTTGCATTAATGTGTGTTGGATATTCACATTTTCATTTGTAAACTTTGCTGAAATATTTTTTAAAGTGTGTGTGTGTGCTGTTATGAAAACCTATGCCCTAAATCAGATATGAGGGTAACTGTCATATGTACAGGTGGTTCAGCTGCACCAGGGCCCATGAACCTGGGGGACAGCATGCACCCCTTGCACGTTTACTAGAGCTATACCAGGGCCCCTGACTGGTGCAGCAGGAAGGCCCATTTAATCTTCTGCATCAAGACCCATTCCAATCTAGCTACACCCCTGCAGTGGAGGGTGGGGGGTCGTGTCCAAAACCAGCCTGTGATGGCTTTTTATTTAGATCCTTTCCAATCGCTGGACCATGGATCCATTTCCTCCTCCCAAACCCGGAAAGACTGAGCTCAAGGGAAGGAAGCAGAAATGAGGGCCTGCACACAGGACAGAGACTAGATCCATGGGGTAGATCCATTATCTAGACCCTCCTATCCCTTCCCAATCAATGGAGCAATTCTTCTTTGTCAGCTGTGGATCTGCACCAGAGCACTGTAACAAGTAGAGATGGTAATTCATTAAGTCGTAGTTTGTCTTTGGTTCAAATGTCCAAATTACTGTGCACCTAGAATCCCATTCTAGTACAATTTTATTCTGGGGGAGATCTATGGACTTCAACAGAATAACACTGGAGTAAAACAGAAGTAAGTCCCAGAACCAGTGTGTCCAAACTGTGGCTCCTGAGATAGGTGTGGCCCATGGGCAAAAGAAGTGCAGCTCTTGCAAGTTGCCTTGGCTGTGCACATGGCTGGTGGTGCAGTCAACTGCTGCATGTTGCCTTTTCCTACAATAGGAAGAGGAAGGGGGTGGGCCTGGCACGAGACAGGGCAGAAGAGTGAAAGGCAGTCAGCAATGGGCTGCAGTGGTAGAAAGGGAGAGACTCTGGGCCGAGTCAGCACTAATTGGGGCAGAGGGGTGGCAGATGAAAGCAGCAGTGAAAGGCAGAGGTATGGGATCTGAAAATTGCAAGTGGACTTTGTGTGTGTGACTGTGTACGCACTCAAGAGCTCCAAGCAGCAGGTGGTAGCCCTGTGGGGCGCTACCTGTGTGAGGGCAATGACCGTGTGAGAGGCCCTTTAAAAATGAGATGCACCCACTCATGCCCACGCAGTTAACATGAGTGGGTGCATCCCATTTGAAGGCTGCAGCGGGTGGGCAGTTATGCGTGTGCGCTCCCGTGTAACATTTACCTCCACCCATAACTCCTGCACAGAACAACCAATGAAAACTCAGGTTGCTTCACGCAGGGGCATGGGTGGGAATGCATGGGTGATGGGTGTGTGCACATGTGCACCCACCCCACAGTGTCGCACCCACAGACTGCCCCCCCCCAGCTACGGCCTGTTTAAAAGGGCCAAATGGGTGGTCAGCACTGAATTCAGCAGCAACTATTTATTTATTTATTTATTTAATTATTCGCATTTCTTAGCCGCCCCCTCATGCCCATGGCATCTCGGGGCGGCTTACAACATAAGAATAACAATAAGTAAAATAACAATAAAACACAAGAACATCTAAAAATCCCCCTAAAAACAACCAGCCCCCCATGCGTACTATCCTGAACCCCCCTCCCCTCCTCAAAGGCCTGGGAGAACAGCCAGGTTTTGCATGCCCAGCAGAAGGCCAACAGACTTGGGGCCAATTGGGCTTCCTCCGGGAGGGAGTTCCATAGTTGCGGCCCAGCCACCAAGAACGCCCTCTCCATCGTGGCCCCCCGCTTTACACGGGGGACCTCCAAGAAGTCGCCCCCGGTGGACCGAAGGGGTCGCTCTGGGGCACAAATGGTGAGGCAGTCCCTGAGGTATAAAGGGCCAAGACCGTATAAGGCTTTATAGATCAAGACCAGCACCTTGAATCTGGCTTGGTACGCCATAGGCAGCCAGTGCAGCACGCAGAGCACGGGAGCAATTAAAATGTGTGTAACTAACAATTAGGATGTGTGTAAAAAGGGCCCTAGGGTCAGTATTGGCCCTGGCCTGTCTCTAACCTTCCCTTTTAAGAGAAGGTTATTGAATTGGGTGGTGGCCCGTAAGCTGCAGGTGCATTTGGATAGCACTGGTTTCCTTGATCCCACACAGTTAGGTTTTTGTCTGGGTTATAGCACAGAGACCACACTTGTGGCCTTGGTTGATGACTGCTTGGTGGATCTGTCCACCAGCTATCTGGGTAGAGGTCATATGACCATGCTGGCTTTGATACCGTGAACCATGAGTTGCTGGTGACTTGCCTGCTGGACCTGGCCAGGGTTGACGGAACTGTCTTGCGATGATTCCGTTCTTACCTCATGGATAGATCTCAGTGGGTGGTACTATTGGACTGTACATTGTTCTCCGGGGGCCTCCCATGTGGGGTTTTACAGGGTTCCATTCTGTCCCCTCTCTTGTTCAATGTGTATATGCAGCTGCTAGGGTAGGCTTTACGTAACTGGGGGGTTCGTTGTTACCAATATGGTGATGATATCCAGTTGTATCTTTCTTTTTGAACCAACCCAGGCCCTGCTGTCTTGTTGCTAGTCTGATGTTTAGCTGCTGTGGGGGTTTGGATGAGTTCAAGCCAATTGAAACTCAATCTCGACAAGACAGAGGTGATGCTGGTGGGTGAGGTCAGTTATTTGAGAGAGGAGTATACTTCTGTTAATAGGGGTGTCTGCCCTCCATTGATTCCATCTGTATGAAGCCTGGGGGTGCTCCTGGATTTGCAGCTATGCCTGGATTCTCAGGTGTTGGCTGTGGTCAAGAGCGCTTTTCGCCAACTACATCTGGTGAGGAGGCTCCGTCCATATGTCTCGGACTCCGATCTTGCACTATCATCCATGCATTCGTCCCCTCAAGGCTGGACTATTGCAATGTGCTCTACATGGGTCTGCCCATGGTGATGGTTCGGAAGTTGTAGCTGGTGCAAAATGCAGTGGCCCACCTGCTATTTGGGACAGATCACAGAGAGCACATTCAACCAGTGCTCCAAGCATTACACTGTGTGCCTATTGTCCTCTGGACCCGATTCAAGGTGTTGGTTTGAACCTTTAAAGCCCTATATGTCCTGGGCCCTGCTTACCAGAGCGATGGCCTCACCCCCTGGGCAGCCCCTGCGGTCATCCGGAAACACCCTCCTGGAAGTCCCATTTTATCAGTGGGTCTGGACAGACATGTGGGCGTTCTTGGTAGCCACACCACCGCTGTGGAATGTCTTCCTGGTGGACATTCACTTCAGCTCGGACCTCCTTGCATCCATCAAAATTGTAAAACTTGGCTCTTTTGTCAGGTGTTTGGCAGGGTGTGGGATGGGTTAGGTGGTTGGGTGTGGGGAATTGTTTTCACACAGATCTGGGCTTTCCCTTTGTATTTATGGTTTTAATATATGTATGTATTTTTATATTTATATTTTATATTTTTGATATTACTGT
Organism: Sphenodon punctatus; assembly: GCA_003113815.1. Lineage (NCBI taxonomy): Eukaryota > Metazoa > Chordata > Lepidosauria > Sphenodontia > Sphenodontidae > Sphenodon > Sphenodon punctatus. The sequence continues at coordinate 2,680,270 of QEPC01003681.1, forward strand.
TTTATTGCTTATTGTCTATGTGATTTTGTTAGCTGCCCCAAGTCACCATCGGTGAGAGGGGCGGGGTAAAAATGTAATAAATAATAAGTATTGTCATGATCCGGCCCCCAAAGACCACATGGGATCTTCAACTCTAAGGTGTCCTTTATTACAGTGGGTTCAACTTTTTCTAGTCTCTCCCGTGTCCTGTAGCCAGCTTAGAGACAGACCCCTTCCTTGCTTATGCCTGTTCTGAACTTCCAGGCTCCCTTTTAGGGTTTCATCTGGCCTGGCCATGCCCAGGACCAGCTGTCAAGGATTTCAGGCACTGTCCCTTACTACCCCAGTGCCTGCCTCCTTTTTTAGCACCTGCTCTCCTGCTGGAGATATCCTCTCTTAAAGGGCCAGGCTGTTCCCTGTACGGTGCCCTGCCACAATGTGAGTTTGGCCACCCCTGTATTACAAAGCATATTATTTTACCAGTTTTATTTTATAAAGTTTATTGAAGTTTGGGAGCTGGACAATACATGCTTAAGGTGTGTCCTGTGGCCCTTGGTCATATGAAAATTTTTGGTATGAGACTTTTGGGGCTAAGAACTTTGGCCACTGACGTAGAGCACCAGACTATGTGGGTGGGAAATGCATTATGTCTACGGAAGTACAATATGTATTCAAAGACAACGTCCTTGTGGTCATTAATTTTTTCACAAGTGTAGGGATGCTAGCCAGGTTGTCTTTATGATGTTTGATCTGCCCACAATGACGGTGGTCTGCCTAATTAAAACTGCTCTGGAATTTCAAATCATAAAGTATGCTGCATTCATTCCCTTCCTAACTAGACCAGAAGCAAACATTCAAAATGAACTTCAAATGCGATAAATTAACCATATTCAAATCATGGATTGTGGGGATTTTAATTTTTGTTGTTGTTTTATAGCTGCTAACCTAGGTATTGTTTGAGGCATGTTTGGGAAATGGCGATTGATTGTGTTTGAATTCAAGGTAGGAAATGGAAGGTATGGTTGTTGAATTCATGCCAAATTGAGTGGGGAAAGGGCCACCAAATGTAGAGTGAAAATTTGATTGGAGTCTGTTTTTAATTTTAATATTTCCTTATTACTTTACATATATAAATCATTTAATTAGTTGCAGGGGGTCAAGTGTTGCCGCCATAAGCCCCAGGAAGGGCAAGGCAAATTTAAGTAATTCATTTTAAATAGTGATATGTGTTACATGATTTGTTGTACATAAATAAATTTTTGTACGATTTTGTTATGGCAATGGCCAAAACAATAAAACATAAAATAAAAACATATTCAAATCATAGGATTCAAATCAAAATAATTGTCTGGATTTCAAAAGTTCATCTGTTCATTTGCTGTTCAACAGGTCTTTTAGAAATAGGATAGATTGGTTAACCTGTGACGTGACATACCAGAATGGTGGATAGCTGGAGGGTTAAACAACTGAAATACCAAATAAGAAAGAAAGTGTCAAAATAAAGCATTTGGCAAGCTTCACAGGAGCAACAAATTTGATGTGTGAATATAAAGTTAGTTTCATTCTAACTCTACCTAAATTTATTCTATACCCCCTTAGATAGCTGCAATGTTCAACCCAAGAGCTGAGAAAAAATATTTCTTAAAAATCCCCTGGGATTAAATGTAAGAAATATTGTTACATACTATAGTATCATTATGTTGTCTGAAGTTTCCTCTGAAGAAATCCTGGTTCTGTAAGAAACTTTATGGGATTGAATTGAGCAAGTTTCTTAGTTCATCTCATCTCATTTAAACTCTGATCATATCTGCATCATATTACAAATGTAACTAGTTCTGTAATGGACTGAAGAGATATCATTGGTAGAGTAAGCCTTGAAGAGCCCAAATAAGATTACCCTTTTATAGCTGTACCTCTTCCTAGAATCTTTGAAAGCACTACTTACTTTGCAGAAATGCTCACTTTTGCATGGATGCGGGAATGCAGAAATATGAGCACAGAAATATGTTTCACATTGATCCATAACTTTTAAAAATATTAATCTTATCTTTGTATAAGTGACTATTAAATCTTCCTTCCTGGCTTGATATTCAGAACAGGCAACCTAATGAAAGTAACCAGAAGAAGGAACAAAGAGCCCCAAACCATGGAAACTAATGCACACACTGAGCACGATTCACAAAGGACCCATTAAATGGGCAATTAGGAGCTCTTGAATACCCCACTTTTGGAAGAGACTGTCAAGCAATGGAGCACCCCAATGCTCTGATGGCTGCTGCAATATCACGGGGCACCCACTAGCCCACCAGCAGTGTCCTTGTGCAACTAGGCTGCCACTCCCTCTACCCCAAACATCCCCAATGAAGCTGCTTGCTCCCCCACCTGTAAGAGTCGCTGCCACTAAAGCAACCCCCTCCACTCCTGATGAGATGCTTCCACTTTGTCTATCTGTGTATGCGTCTGTATTAGAATGAGTGCATAAGGGAATGTGTCAGTGTGTATTCATTGCCCAGAGCTTTACAATTCTTAAACTATGTGAAGAGGCAAAACACTACCAACTATATAAATAAATACAAAACTATACCAAATTAACTTATCTAGCTTCATCAAGTGGCTGTTCTGCTGTCTGTGGGCTGTTCCCACCTGACTGAGAATTTTTGCCATCTGTTTTACCCTTGGGTACTGCCTCATAAGGGGATCAAGCTGGCTGGAGGTAGCAGCCATCCGGCAGTGGCCAAAGGATGATGCCGCTGGTGCCCAAGAAAGGACGCCAACCATTCTTGGGCTGTTTGTGACCATGATTATGATGCTGTGCTCCATGGTAGCTACACCCCTGGTGGAATGTCAAATGAAGCTGAGTGGGCTCAAGGGGATAGTATTTGAGTGTGTGAGAGAAAATAGAGAGGATGATGACATTTGATTTAATTTGGACATGAGATTAGAAAGGTCAGAAGGGAGGCTTTGGAAGTTCAAAATAACAAAACTGTATCTCTCCTTATTCAGTTTGAACTGCTGTCACCACTGATACTGAGAAGCAATACCCATGCCCCATTCCCATCTCTTTCTATTCAACTATATCTTTTTAAACTCATATGAGGCTGATTTTGTCTTATTGATTTGGTAACTTTATGCCATGTTGCTTTAGATTTTAAATTATCAGTTTGAATTTCAACATCCTTTAGCATCTAGCTTTAATAGCATTTATGTCAGGATTAGAGCTGCTTCAGGTACCAAAATTTGTAACCGTGGCTAATGTTCACATATTTGGACACCCCATCGGGCACGAGATGGGATACCTGAGGAGCAATTGGATGCCTGATGCCCAAAATATGAACATTTCCCAGAGAAACTGACAAAACCCAGCCAGGAGCACTCCAGCTGGAGTTTGTCAGTTTCAGAGGTGTGCCGGGGCTCCCACATCTCAGTCAGCACTCTGATAGATGCTGTGGGTGGGAAGCTGCTTTGGAAAATGATGAGTGCTGGCCAAGAACACTTTGGAGCCTGGCTCCACAGTGGCCCTAGCCAGGGCCTGCCTCTTTCAAAGGCTGGACGATCTTTCCCCCACCTGGGTGCGTTGGAGCTACCTCGTGCTCAATCTGGGCAAGACAAACGTGATGTTGGAGGGAAGGTACAACTGATATGAGGATACCCTTTCCTCCTTCAGGTCCCTGAATGTGGATGGGGTCTGGGTGGACGTCGTGGGCCAGGTAAAGAACTTGGACGTCATTTTCAACCATGCTCTGTCCATGAAAATCCAGATGTTGGATGTGGTTTGGAAATGCTTTTTTCAACTACGCAATTTGAGAAAGTTATGTCCTTATTTATCTCAGACTGACCTTGCCACAGTCACCAATGCCCTGGCGACTATGAACCTTGATTTTTATAATTCCCTCTTCTATGGGCTACCGGCAGTGCTTATCCATCGTTTGCAGCTAGTTCAGAATGCTGCAGCGTGACTGCTTACTGATTTGGGCAGCTATGATCATATTATGTCCACCCTACATTCTCTGCATTGGCTACCTGTGGAGCGACAGATTGAGTTTAAAATTGCACTGATGGTTTTTAGGGCCCTGAAAGGTTTAGGCTCCGGCTATATTCAAGACCTTTTTTTGGAGTCTCGCAATGTTGGGTATCTGTGCTCAGAAACCAGCCGCTGTTTGGGGGTTCTGCCATTGCACCATAATTTGTCAGGTGATTGGGTCTTTGCTGTGACGGGTCCCTCAGTGTGGAACTCGCTCCCTCCAGGTGTCCATCTCAGTTCCTCCATCCTTGCCTTTAAAAAGCACCTGAAAACATATGTATTTTCTAGGTGCCTTTAGGATCCACTGCTGGTTCCCTTAATTATCCTCCCCTTTTCCTTCCCCTATTTTAAAGTATTTTATTATTGTTTTCTCTGGCAATGACCTATGGCCATGCCAAATAAAGCTATTATTGTTGTTGTTGTTGTTGTTGTTTGTTTTAAATCATCATTGTGTTAAATTGTTTTATACTGTTTATATTGTTTTATTTTGGTGAAGTGCTCAGAGTGCTATGAAAGGCGGGGGGAGGGACGCTATATAAATAAAATTATTTATTTATTTATTTTATTTATTTATTGCACCTGAGAAGTCACTTTCAAAGGCTGGCTGGCACTCCTCACTCCCCCCCCCCCCCCCCCAGCACCTCTCAGTGGAGAGAGGCTGATGGGTTGCCAGTCCATCACGAGTGAAGCCAGCAAGGAAAGGGTTAACTTCTTAGCAAGAGTTCTAGGCTGAATCTACACAGCTGAGGGCCTTGATTGCCATAAGGATGCATGCAGGTCATCATTTGACCAAGTAAAACTGATTTAAATCTGGCCTAGAAGCTGGGATTGGGATGGAATGGATCACTAGTCAAAGTGTCTGCCTTCGGACTTAAGAGTTTGTACAAGGCTCTGCCTCACAGAAAGCGTCTCTAGTGGCAGGTAGGGTGCTCAGGCCAGAGACTCACAAGGTTTAGAGTTCAGGAATGAGCTTCCCCAGACCTGTTGAGAACTCTCCTCCTGCTTGTGGACTGAGTCACTCTAGGGTCTACTTTGAACAGTGTATAAATTAGTTTGGGCATGGTGCACTGTAATAAAAGCTAATAAAAGTTAATGGCAGCTCAGGAGCCATGTGTGGCTCTTGGGCACCTGTACAGTGTGGCTCTGAACAGAAGTTGCTGCTGTGGGGCATGTCCATGCAGCTTCATCAGAAGCAAGAGAAGCCAAGCTGCAGTTCTGGTGACAGGGACATGCCCTGTCCCACTATTTCTGCTGCCCAAACCCACCATAGAGCTGAAATGGGTAGCTCATTTGCTACTCGTGGGTAATTACCCGTATTTTCAACTACCACATTGGGTACTCAACAGGCTACTGGATTACCAATGGCTACTGGATCACCTGACTACCTGAAAAATTGGTCATTTTCAGTATGGATTTGTCAGTTTTATAATTACCGATCAGTATATTGGGACAGAAAACTGAAAAACTGAGAAGCAAAAATAATTGGGACCAGAAATCAAAAAATCAGGAAGGAAATCAACATTACAGGACTGGAAGTTGACATTCCAAGACATTGGGTACCGTCTGGGCCCAAGCCTGTTGGCCTTCCGCCGGGCATGCAAGACATGGCTGTTCTCCTAGGCCTTCGGAGGAGGGGAGGCGGGGTTGGAAAAATAGGTGTGGGGGGTGGTTGTTCTTAGGGGGATTTTTGGCTATTTTAATTTTTGTGTTTTAGTGTTATTTTACTTATTGTTATTTTTATGTTGTAAACCGCCCCGAGATGCCATGGGCATGAGGGGTGGCTAAGAAATGCAATTAATTAAATAAATAAATAAATAAATAAATTAAATTAAATTAAATCGGGTCAAAACTGGGTACCGAATGGTACCAGGTATTGTTGAGTCGATCTGAATACTGGAAATTTGACAGGTATCCCCATTTTTGTGGGTACTCAGTTTAGCTCTAGAGCCAGAGCTTTGATGTAAGAGAGGAGGTAGGGAAAGCAGTGCTGCCCTGTCTCTGGGATTGCTGGAAGCTGTGATTGATGTAATGCATGTTGTGACTCTTGGAGATATGAAAACTTTGGTTTGTGACTCTTGGGCTTGGGAGATTTGCCCACCCCTGCCCTATTTTTTATGCCCTATACTATATCTGAACATTGAAGAAATGCAGTACCTAGTTGTTTCTCCAAGGCCACATAACTTTTCTCTTGCGCTGTTACATAGCTCCTTGTTACACATGTTAAATCTTTGACTCAACTACAGCAAATGCATTATTGATGATTTGGTATGTTTACTCTTATTCCACACAAATTCCATATTTTGCTTTCAGCAAGCAAAGCAATTTCCCTTTGCATTTTCAGCACTAATCAGAACTGCATAAGTAAGAGAGCCATGCCATACAATGGATTTTCATGAGCCTTTGGGACTGTCCATAAAGTACACCACGTCAGGGCAGAAGGCTAGCGAAGATGTGACAAGACAAGGAGAGAGAGTATTGGCCATAGCAACATTATATTTACATGATTGCTCTTGCACTAGAATAATTTATGGTAAAACACAGACATGACATGGGCCCAATATGATCCACTATGGCCTGCCTGGGTTGGGGAACCACTCGCACGTCTGTTCTGCAGCCTCCGGATTTTGATTCGGGACTGCTGCAGGCCATGTAGGCGGTTGATCCAGAATGCGTCTGCTGTAAGATACTGGGCACACATTCCTGGCCAAGGTCTGTCCAACCACAGTGAGACGTCTGTTTGGCGCTGCCATTCCTGCCACAGAGAAGGGACCTCTATGGCTGGAAACCATGGCTGTCCCTCATTGTCCACCACAGCTGCCCTTCCTGGCAGGAGGCGGGGTGTTGGGAGCAAGGTGGGGCAGGGCCGGCCACCTGCATGTTGTTGGAGCTGGTGTCAGAGGTAGGGATGGGCGAACAGATCGCGGTTCGGGTTCGGCCATTCGGTTCGGCTGCGTTCGGTTCGGATTTGTTCGGTTCGTTCGTTCGGTTCGTTCGCCGAGTTCGGGTTCTGATGTTCGGTTCGTTCATCCAAACAGGCTGTTTGGTTAGGCCGTTCAGCTGTTCGGTTCGTCCGTTCGTCCGTTCGGGAAGTGTTGTTATGGTGTTTTTTTTGTTTTTTATATGGTTTTTTTTGTTTTTTATTGAGTTTTCTTTTGTTCTTTATTTGGTTTTTTGGTTTTTATATGGAGTTTTCTTATTTTTTTAATCTAATATTATATATATCTGTCTACACTAAATCTAACCACTATTAACTATTCTAAATGCTATGAAGTAAATGGATTATCTAATAAGTACACAGACCTACTCCTACAAACACTAAAACTAAATCACTAACGCTATCTCTATCACTAAG
>QEPC01003681.1:2699479-2714792 GCA_003113815.1 Sphenodon punctatus
AAAAAGGCATGGAATTGGTGTAGTTCTGGTAACTTGGACAGCCCAGGCCAGGAGAAGAAGAGCAAGGCAGAGATTCTTCTGGCCTCCATGGTGCCAAGCAGCAGGCAGCAATGGCACCCACTTATTTCTTTTTTTTAAAAAAACCATAGCATGGTGGAAACAAGTAACCCCTGTCCCCCAGCATCGTGCCTGTGACCTTGCCAGGCCAGGCACCCTCCCACCGCAAACTGATTCCTTACAGATCAGCAGTGTAGCATACAGCCAAATTCACCAAAGAGAATGGAAAATGGTTGTACAGCCACTTTTATTTTGCCCCTTCCAGTCAATCGAAACCTATCCTGTGGCTTGTCCATCACTCAACTGTCCCCTCCCATACCCCCCTTCCTACCAAATATGGCACTAAGTTTAATGTCCTAACTCAGAGAAGCTAGAGTCAACCATCTGGGTCAATCCAGCCATGCACACAATGGCGCCAGCACACAATCAAAGTTTTCCAAAGTTTTCCAGAGAACGGTCTTGGTACCAGGAACTTTGGAACTTGGAAATTTGGAACTGTGAAATAGAATCCTCCGTGAATTCCAAAGTTCTATATACCTACATGCATCACAACCACAAACACACGAACTCAGCATGTTTAAATAATATTGATTGCTGCACTATGAGGAAGGCAAAGATACCATAATGAGATCCATTAAAAAATGACATACTGCATTGTAAGCAGAGGAAAGAAAAGTGACTGGCTTTCAATATTTGCTCTCTTTTTTTTAGATGAAGAATCACTAAAATACAGAGCTCTAGGCCAATGTAAGACACTACCGGGGCTTCACGTATGGACATCAGTTTTCCTTTCAGAGCTATGGTTTAAGAAGAATGATTCCTAAAAGAGTTGGAATTCCACTTGAAGAGAGAGTGCCAGAAAGAGAGAAATGAGGCTAGCAGCAGGTCTTCATTGATGTGATAGCAAGTCAGTTCCCAGATGATCTATGAGCAGAACAGACACCTTCCATAGAGAACATATGGCAGAGAAAACAACAAGGATGAGGAAGTTATGCAGGAAAGAGACATGAGCTGAGAGGCAAATCAGGGAGATTACTGGTTTCCGGGATGCTTATACTTGTAGAATTTTGGTTATAAGTAAAAAACTGTGTTGTATGTAGGACTGTTAAATAAGAGGGTGAGGACTCATGATGAAGGTACAATTAGTGACATTTAGAAGAGGATGCAATGTAAATTTCCATGAAGGGATAGAATGCTATCTTTAAGACGTTTTATTGTGATTTTTTGTCCCATCAGTATATTGGTTACCAAGCTAGGGATGGCAGTTGGAGATGCCTTCATATCAAAGGCCTATACTTATTCCCTTCTTTTATATAGTTGGCTGTGGTTAAACAGGTGGAAGATAAATCTTACTTAAGCTATCAGTCTAAGATGAAAACTTCTCCATTTAATTTTCTCCAAGACAGTAGTTATCATACTTGTTTGGGATTTAACAGATCTACATTCAATTTGTTCCCTGACACAGACCCACTTCTCTCCTTTGTGACTTTGTGCAAGTCAGTTATTCTCTCTATGCCTTCCTTACTTCCTGATCTGTAAAATGGAGACTTCCCTATATATTTGGGTAAATACATTAACAAATTGTGGAGCATTAAAATACAATAGTAATGAGATCCCCACATGTAACCCACAAAGAAACTGATTGGTATACCTTGAAACAAGGAAGAAGCACCATTTCTATTTGTGGCTCAGGAAACCAGAACATATTTTCTAGTGCTGAATCAAGCAATAACTGTGAAAGCTGTTGGAAACAGACCATTTGCCTGTGTTCGCGTGATGAGGAAACTTACTGGCTTTTTCTTTTTTTACTATTTTCACTAGTTCCTGTTTGGTAATTGCCATGTAACTGAAGTGCTGCTTTCAAACAAGACAAAATATGTAAAGACAGTTACTTCAGCTTCATTAAGTAAGTGTGAAAATTAGCTTTGTATCTTGAAACTTTTATTATTGTGCTTGAAACTTGAATTGTGATTCAATCTTGAAACTTTTATTATTATTTTTATTATTTTATTGGTACTTCTGGTAATTCTTCCTAGGCAAGAGCAGCTACACACCACGTAACGTTCCTTACAATGTGCTGCTTATGTTTGCTTGTGTACAGTTGCAACTTTGTTACGTAACATTAATCATTTCCCTTATTGGTCCTTGTTTTGGCTCCTTGCAAACTGTGGTTTGATTGGCATATTTCAAGGGCTGGCTTTTGTCTTTCGCATCCTGATGCAAGAAACTGTTGTAAAATGCTGGAAACTGATGAAAATACCATAACCTAGCAAAAATTACCAGAAACTGGCAGACAATCACAGGAGCCAATCTCGAGAACACCAGAAGCATGGATTCAATAGACAGTGAGGAAATAGTAGTAGTAGTATAAACATTTGTATAGCGCCAGTAGCATGACCTGGCGCTTTACAGAACATAGAAATAGACGCGGTCCCTGCCTGTGGCTTACAATCTAAAAGACAAGGAGGGGGAGACAGGGAGAGGGGACAGTGGGAGAGACAGGGGAAGGTATATTGCTTAGGGAGGTGTTGTCCTCTTCTAGTCATCATTAAAATTTGTCATCTGTGGTTTTCTTTTCCTTTTCCACCACCCAGATATTCAGAGCACTGACGTCTTGGGCCACTGACTTCGAGGAAGAAGTTCTTCTTCTCGCACCCGCACGCACTGACACACAACCCAAGTCCAAGGCTTTGGTCAAGGCCTCAACGGAAAGGCCATGCTTAGAGGATTGGGTGGGTGGGTGGTGCTGTGCTGTGCTGGGAGGACATGGAACTCTGAAAGACAGTCTCAGATGATGAGGATCCTCAGTTTTAGGAAGAGGAGGCACGGCGTTCAGGGGCAGACAAAGCTAAGTGTTATTGGTTCAAAAGTGTATACAACTGGAAATGTGACATGTGAGCAAGTGTGTGTGTGTGTGTGGTATATTGTGTAAGGTAGATGTGTCTGCATCAATGATCACGCGTGTTGGTGTGAGAGTGCTGTGCACTGTCTGTGTGGCTTTAGAGGCATGGAGCAGATGCAATTCTCACAGGTGACAATCAACAATCACATACATGACGAAAGTGAGGGGGCTGGGGATGAGGGCAGATGCTTTTAGAGCAGCGAGCTGTGACCTACCCACACACACTTACTCTACTCATTGTGTGCCGCCTACGTTTATAGTGGGTGGCAAGTTTATAGTGGCAAGGATAGTGGCTGGCCAGTGGCAGCCCCAGCCTGGCAGGGCCCGGGAGCAAGGGGGCGGGGGGCTTGAAAGACTGACATCTAGTTAAGCTTGGAGGAAACCAGTTATCGTGTGTACTGACTCTGCTTGTTCCTTTTTTTTCAGACCCAGTGTGTGAAACACAGACAAATTGATCGTCTCTTCACCTCCTTGATTTGGATATGGACAGTCTTTTTCAAGCAGCCTCATAAATTTTGGGATGCTTTGGTGCAATAACAAATGTTATTCTTCAGGGATTCATATATTCTACTGCCATTTTTACATGGAGTCAGGAAGGAATTTTCCCACCACTTTCTCCTTTTTTCTCAACCTAATGTAAGTGTTTTTTTTGGAGGTGTGCTGTGGGTTTTGCCTTCCTCTGAAGAACAGATATATTTAATTAGGCTTTCAAAATGCAAAATATTCTAAAATATAAAACAATCAATGCAACAAACATTATCCAATGGATAATGAGGAAATACCTTCATGTAATATCCACATTTTGTGTCACCACCAATAGGCCTCCGTCAGATGTCCAGATGATCAAAAATGCAGGTCTTTCTGGGATGCCCAGGGAAGCTCCTACCCCCATGTGCTCCCTGTGCTGACTCACCCACCTAGCTGTGCTGCTCCCTCCCAGTCCAGCATGGCCTGCTGCTCAGCTGAGTCAGGTACTGCGGCATAGTCCCCAGAGCGAGGGTGCATTTGGGGCTGGAGAAGCAGTGGGACCAGTAGCATAGCCAGGTGCGCGAGTCAACCTGGGGTGTGTGCAGTTAGCCCGTTAGGTCGTGGAACCAATTGGTGCCCAAATGTGACCAGGTCGATTCACGCACCCCAAATTTGACAGGGTGCCCATTTTTCTGGGTACCCTCTTTTAGTCCTACCCAGCTACCATTTGTAAATTATTAAAATAAGAAAAAAGAAACTTAGACCTGAGGAATAAAGTGATTTTTGCTGTTATAAAACAAGTCATTAACTTGATCTGAACTAATCAGAATTGATGGATTTTAGATTTCTGTATTTGCTCTTACTCCAAAATAATGCCATCTTGAAAAGTAATATTTTTATATGCTAGAATTCTGAAGTGTGTAATTTCCCCCTAAAATGTTTCCAATTTATTCCATGCTAAGAATAAAATGTCTGATTTTCAAAGATTATACTAAATTTGCATTTCCACTAGGGAAGTTCATGTCAGTAACACCACCACTTTGAGCCATTACATTCTGATTAACATTAAAAAATATACCTCCATTTTCTAGTGTTCTTGAATCTTGATTTGTGCTTTGCTTTTAAGCTCCATTTCCTTTTAGCAAGTCTTTTTCCAGGTTCTTAAATTGCATCTTCTTGTGGTGTTAATATTATATTGAACTGAAATGTTAACAATATAAATCATTTTCTTATGACAAAAGGATGTCATAGAGACAAGGTAAGAGAAAACAGCACAACTGAAGCAGCGTACAATAGGTTACAGGTTATGGTAAGCATAAAGGATTATGAAAAGTTACATTGTAGCTTGCTTTTAATTAGTTCATTCTTCTTCTTCCATCTTTCTTCAAGTAGTCCAGTGGTTTTACTAACACTATGGCTGCTAAGCCTCTTCACATCTTAATTCTCTCACCACATTTTTCTGTGGTTGCTATTAGTTTTTAAAGTCAGTAATGCAAAGCTTTTCTTAGCTTAGCTTTTCAGAACTACAGAAGCCACTTTTATTGTGTGATGTAAAGCAGCCTGAGAAATCAAGTATATAATTCCCCTCTGCATTTCTGTGCAGCCGACAGAGATGTCTGTGGTGTACAGATGAAAATGTAAAGATGCAATCTGATGTTGATTTTCCACCACGTTGGATGTTTACTCACTATTCTGATTCCTTCCTGGAGCCACTGCAGCACCATTTTGCAAAAGGTCAAAGAAGTATTTTGTCTGTTGAGCATGTACAAAATGGCACTGCACTTCAGAAAGGGAACTGATCGGGATCCAAAGGAATGGGGATTGGATTGCGTTTAGTCGAGTGGACTCAGATAAAATGTGTGAAATCTATCTGATATCTGACTTCAGCTTTACCGTGGAGTTTGGTAGTTTCTTAAGAAATCTTAAGATGGAGCTCTAAGAAACTAGGTGTTTATCCGATAGTTTACCCAATTTGAGCATCAAAATACATTTATTTATTTTATTTTAGAATTTTGCTACCCCGCTCCTCCTGCCACAGGCAGCTCGGGGCGGCTTATAATTTTCAAAACAAACATTAAAACAATTTAAATACAACTAGAAGGAGGACAAAAAGAAAAATAACCCCTACCCAACAACCCACCCCCTCACCCATCTCTCTGCCAAATGCCTGGTGGAACAGCCAGGTCTTACGACTTCTCCAAAAAGAGGGGAGATCCAGGGCCAAATGGGCTGCCACCGGAAGGGAGTTCCACAGCTGTGGTGTGGCCACCGAGAACGCCCTCCCCTGTGTGGTCCCCCAGAAGTCTCGGGGGACCTCAAGCAGGGCGCCCCTAGACAACCGCAGGGGTCGGTCAAGCACCCGGGGTGTGAGGTTGTCCCACAGATAGGTAGGGCCTAGGCCATTTAGGGCTTTATAGACCAAAAACAACACCTTGAATCGGGCCTGGAAAACCACCGGCAGCCAATGCAGACAGTGGAGCACTGATGTAATATGCTCCCAGTGACCCAGCCTACCAGAAGACGAGCCACTGCATTCTGCACCAGCTGCAGTTTCCAAGCCATCATCATGGGTAGCCCCACATAGAGCACGTTACAATAGTTCAATCTGGAGGTGATGAAAGCATGGATGATGGTGACCAGGTCACAGCCTGAGACAAATGTCTGAAACCGTTGCACCAGATGTAATTGGCGAAAGGGACTCCTCACCACAGCCTCCACCTGGGCATCCAGGTGGAGCTGTGCATCGAAGAGCACCCCCAGACTCCGTATCTTGGGTACCAATGGAGGGCAGACCCCGCCAATAACAGGGGCCACCATCTTCATCGTCTTACCCACCAACATCACCTCCATCTTGTCGGAATTCAGCCTCAGTTGCTTAGTCCTCATTCAGTCCCCCACAGCCATCAAAGACAGAGTAAACACCGAGACTGCAGGGCCTGGGTCTGTTGAAAAAGAGAGATACAGCTGGGTGTCATCATCACATTGATGACACTGCAAGCCGAACCTCCTGATCACATCACCAAGTGGCTGCATGTATACGTTTAACAGGAGAGGGGACAAAACCGAACCCTGCGAGACTCCACATGAGAGGTCTCGGTATGATGAAAAAGACTTCCCAAGAACCACTCGCTGCATTTTACCAGTCAGGAAATAGAGGAACCATTTGAGAACAGTCCCCCCCATGCCTGCACAGTTCTGCAGTCGCGTCACCAACATCCCGTGATCAACTGTATCAAATGCAGATGAAAGATCTAATAGAACTAACAGGGTCGAATGACCCCGGTCCATTTCCCGGCGCAGATCATCCACCAAAGCCACAAGCACAGTCTCAGTGCCATACCCTGGATGAAATCCTGACTGGAAGGGGTCCAGATAGATAACTCATGTGGTCAAGATGTCCCTGGAGCTGCTGAGTCACTACCCATTCAATAATCTTCCCTAAAAAGGGAAGGTTAGAGACAGGTGGATAGCTGGCAAGGGCGTCAATGTCAAGCAATGGTTTCATGAGCAGAGGCCGAACCACTGCTTCTTTGAGACAGCCTGGCACTCTGCCCTCCCAAAGGGAGGTGTTGACCACCCCAGCTAGCAACGGCCCCATTGTCTCCCGGCAAGATTTTATCAGCCAGAACAGGCAAGGATCTAATTCGCAAAATGTGACCTTAACAGCCCCAAGAACACCAACCGCATCGGTGGGTGTCACCGACTGAAATTTATCCCACGAAACCGGAAAAGATAAGGCTTCCACAGCCTCCAGTTTCCCATGTGTATTCACTGCGGCATCGAAACCATGGTGAATCCGAGTGATTTTATCCACAAAATAATCCACAAACATGTCACAGCAAGCAGTAGATGACTCCACTCCAAGCTGGAGGGAGACCAGACTGACCAGCCCCCGCACCATGCGGAAAAGCTCCCTTGGACGGGATTTAGCGGATGCTATGAGGGCAGCAAAAAACTCCTTTTTTGCTGCCTGCATAGCTACAGCATAGACTCGTAAACTAGCTCTATGACACAATCTGTCAGTTTCAGCATGCGAACGATGCCACCGTCGCTTCAACCGCCACTCTTCTCGCTTCAGCTCCCACTAAGGAAGCCTGCGGAGCTGTCGCCTGGGCAGCAGACGCCTAGGAGTCATCCAATCAATGGTCTCCATCAGTAAATTATTCCATAACAAGACGAGGTCATCGATGGAACAGTTGTCAAGATCAGAGGGAAACTAAACCAGAGCCTTCTGGAACCGATCTGGTTCCATCAGCCTCCGGGGGCGAACCATCCAAATTGGTTCTGCAACTTTCCAGGGGCAGACATGCACCAGGAGCAAGACCTTCAGGAGAAAATGGTCCATCCATGACAAGGGTACAGCTAATAACTCCTCCACTAATGGAGCACCCGCCTCAAGGCCGGTGCAAAACACTATTTCTTGAGTGTGTTGGAAGATATAGGCAGATATTGGAAGATATAGGCAGGTTCAAAATTTGGATGATTTTTTTTGCAGTCTGTGACAAAGTTCAGGTGACCTCACCTCTGGACGTATTTTGGGAGGTGTGCATATTCCTGGGTGTTCCTCTGGTGAAAGCAAAGATGTAGGGTGTGGCAGGGTACAACCTAAGTGGGCTACTGCCCCTTTAAAAGGACAGCACCAGTGTAAGGGTGGAGGTGCTATTGGAGGTACACGTGCTGTACAGATGAAAGGACAGCACCTTATGCCTAACATCTAGGCTGAGCATGGCTGAGCCAGCCCAAAACCTGAGCAAGACTCTGTGAGAGAGAGACTGTGAAGAAGAGGTCAGAGCTGCAGTGAGCTCTGCCTCAGCTAGAGAATGCAGTGGAGACAGCAACTTGAGTTGTGGCTCTGACTCCAACAAACCCTGCTCAGAGGGTGTTGTCTGAGCTGGAGGATTTGACAGGCTATAGGGGGGATTGGTGCCTGGCCTGTGAAACTAGGGAGTGCTGAGAGACTGTGAGAGCCTAATCTCTGGCCTGAGGAGGGACTATGCCTGACCAGAGAGGGGCTGAGGCTGAGAAGCCCTAGGCCTCAAGGGACTGTGTATTATAGAGACTGTATATGGTGGAGGAGGATTGTAAAGACACTTGAGTGATAATTTGCTAAGAGACGTAGACTGATGAACCATATCTTGGTAAGACTTACCCAAGTTACCCCTGATCCTGTTACAGAGAGCCTTTCCACTCCTATTACCTTTTAGATATTGGATGTAGGGGGTTGGACAGGGGAGAGAGGTATCCAGGTTGTTACCATACAACTCAGGGCTTCCAAAATCACGCCAAGTGGCATTGTGCGCTGTCAGGGCACTTGAATTTTACTTTTAAATTAGCTTTACCAGGCTGGACGTTTTGTGCACAGCTTTCAGCTTTTAGGAAAACCTGAACCATGCCTCACCGTCACCATCACATTCAGGTCAAATAGTGAACTGAAGGAGGACTATGGATACAGGATGCATTGTTGAGATAATACAATGGGGTTAACTTTTCTAGATCTCACCTGCTGCTATAGTGGACTTTCTGGTCCAGTCTGATGCAGGTGAGGGCACTGGCTTTGACCTTTACTTTAGGGAACATGGGTGCACCCAACAATGACCAGTAGGGATGGGCGAACGCGGTTCAGAAGTTCAGAGTTCGGCCTAAACTCGGCCTGTTCGGACGACTGAACCGAATTTCTGAACTGAACGCTCGGATTTCTGAACAGTTTGGAAAAGTTCTGATGAGTTTGGGAGGGGAAAAACGTGACTGGAAGGGGGAGACAGCTGAGGATCAGGGGTGGACACCAGGGGTGGTTCAGGGCCAAAAATACCAATACCGAAAAAATTTCAGTTTCGGTTTCAGTACCGATAGCACTTTTTTGAATGTTTGGCCGAGTTCGGATTAACTGAACTCTGCCGAACCGAACAGCTGAATCTGAACTTGGGTTTCGAACCAAATACTGGTCTCAGGAACTATTTGGGGATGGGAATTTCAGCATGAAAGGGCCTGGTTTTGTTGTAAAAACATGTCAGTGGTGGAAGTTGTGAATGATCAGTCATCGAACTTGAAGATGGTGGTCAGGCTGGCTAGGGCATTTATTTTGTGCTGCCTGTCATTATCTCTGTTTTACAGAAAGGCACATTCCGGTGTAGACAATTGTACAGCAGACCCTATCTCACTTCCATATGACCAGCTTGAAACTGAAGTCCATTCCAATGGGGCTGTGGAAAAATGGCTGCTAAAGTATTCTTGTGGGGATAAATGGGGCCCTGACCTCACAGATGTTACAGGCATGCATAAGGAACTGTGGGGTTTTAGGCCAAGTCAGGGCCTTTTGCCCATGTGATCAGTTTCAGAGGAATATCTTTCTGAATTCATGGCTGATTTGACCTGCAAAAGGCTTGCCTTTACCACTATCACAAATAAACTGACAGGAAATTCTTTTTGTTTGTGTGGACATTGGTTCTTGGATCCAGCCAGATGATTCTAAGTGCATAGGACCCTGCAAGGCTTGAAAATGGAGGGTGCCCTTCAGCGGATCACTGCAAGCTGGTGGCAATGGTCATGGTTAGGTAACCAATTGACCATCAGCCTTGTACCTGTGTATCCTTGCTGGAGGCTATTTTGATTTGGACAGCATTTATGATAACCTTTTGGGGGGTTCTCTTTGTATGAGTGAACTTGTTGCATGTCCCACTGGGATGGGTCACACAGGGCCTTGGAGCACTTGGAGTGCTCTGACATTCAGATGGTTCTGGGGACAATGCTTGCCACCACTGTCTTTAGAAAATAGGACAATTAGGTCTAGGTCACACCCTTACAATGCAGGCTACAGATTACTCCGAGGTTTGTCAGGTAAGGTTGGTTCAAGAATATTTGGCCCTGCAATTACTTGTGGAAGGTTCATTGTTCTGACACAGGACCACCAACTTCCTTACTCATTTTCAGTTTCTTGAACGTTTTAGGAATTGTGTTAGCCAGTTGGGATTGAATCTCATGTTTTTAGTGCACATTCCTTCAGTCTTGGGACTATGATCTTGGCATTGGCCATTGAGGCTATATAGGCTTTTGGTTGGTAGCAGTCTGTTGCTTACTGCAAATACGTTAGGATGCCTGCGGTTGTAGAACAGCAATAAAAGTTCTAGTATGTCTCTCTGCTAAGTTGCTATGAATATGTAGTCACAACATCATGTACTGAGAACACAAGCATGCAGCATGGACACACGGGGGCTTGCAACTCAGATTAGTGGATGGGGTATGCATTGAGTGGTTTAGCTTTCAGGAATGCACTGGGACCAATTGATGCCCATGATCTGTGAGCTCTAGCTGGAAGTGTAAGCACTACTGATTATTTATCTAGGGAAGAAAAAATTAGACAGAGAGATTCCCATAAACTAGAGATGAACCAAGTACCCCAAAAGAATACTCACTAGTATTTTGTGAGTTTACAAGTACTGGGCTTGAGTTTTCAGTCCCCGACAGGGAGCGACTCCGCCGACCCCCCCTGGAGCCCCTCACACAATCGGCCGCTGGTTCCGAGTCTGAGGTTAAGGCGATCCTAGATTCCAAAACCCTTCGAGGCTGTCTTCATTATTTAATTGATTGGACGGGTTTTGGCCCTGCGGACCGTTCATGGGAACCTGCTGGCAATGTTTCCGCCCCTCACCTCATTCGAGCTTTCTATCTGCGGCACCCTTCGAAACCCGGTGCCGGGTACCGGCGGCCTCGACGGGGGGGTATTGTCTGTTCTCTTTAGGGGAGATGGTGCAGAGCACTGGAGTTCGGTGCCATCAATATACTGATGACACCCAACTCTATCTCTCCTTTTCATCTGGCCCAGGCCCTGCAGTCTTGGTGTTTACACGACGTCTGACAGCTGTGGGGGACTGGATGAGAGTGAGTTGACTGAGGCTGAATCCCGACAAGATAGAGGTGATGTTAGTGGGGAAGGCGATGGGTGTGTCATTCCCCATCATTGATGGGGTTTGCCCTCTGTTAGTACCTCAGGTCAAGAGTCTGGGAGTGCTCCTCGACTTGCAGCTCTGTCTAGATGCCCAGGTTGGGTCTGTGGTGAGGAGCACTTTTCTCCATTTACATCTAGTGCGTCGGCTTCAGCCATATATCTCAGACTCTGATCTGGCCACTATCATTCATGCTTTCATTACCTCAAGACTGGACTATTGTAACATGCTCTACATGGGGCTGCCCATGGTGAAGGTTCAGAGACTGTAGCTGGTGCAGAATGTGGTGATCTGCCTCCTTGCGGGGACGGGCCGCCGGGACCACATTACACCGGTGCTCCGTTCTCTGCACTGGCTGCCTATAGTCTTCCAGGCCCAATTGAAGGTGCTGGTTCTTACCTATAAAGCCCTACACAGCTTGGGCCCTACCTATCTGCAGGACCGTCTCACTCCCCATGCCCTTGACCGGCCCCTGCAGTCATCCAGGGAGTACCCTTCTCGAGGTCCCCTCAGTGTTCCGGGGGGCCCCCCTCCCTTTTATTTCTTGTTTTGCTGTCTGCAGGGCCCTATGTGAATTTTATATGTGTGTTTTTAATTTTGTAAGTCGCCCCAGGGTGCCTTTGGCAGGAGGAGTGGGGTAACAAGTGTGAAAATAAAATAAATAAATAAATAAACATCCTAACCGTAGGTTTTGTGACGGCAACCACAAGCTGAGCTGGGTAGACCACACAGGTAACTGACTAGTGGGGTGGGGTTGGACTGAGTGTGCTAGGTGTGTCCTGAATACTGACATCTTCTGCCGAGAGGGAAAGAGAGAAGGTGGTTGCCGTGTTGGTCCCAAACACTCTTGTTGGAGCTTGAATAATCTTAACACCTACAGTTGGTCCAATAAAAGATATCACCTGAACTATTTTGTCCCTGGTCAATAAATATATCGATGGCTTTTCTACACATAATATGTGTAATCGTCTTTTTTCATCACTGTGCCAGCAGCAATGGCTCTCTTGGTGTCTGCTGGAGACAGCCTCTCCAAGACAAATGTAACAAAATATGTGCCTCTGCAAGGCTAGAGAGCTGGCAAATAGGCAGCATCTTAAAGGGATATCATTGTCACAGGGACTTTCCTGTTTCATACATTAGGTACTGCCCATGGCATTTGAATAAAAGAGTATTGTATCATGGACATTTTGGGAATAGACTAAAGTGAGGGTAGGGAAGGCACATGGCAGAGAAAAGCTGATCTTTTGCTGGTGTAAGCCAGCAGCAATGTAAGGGTGTTATCACATGGGCTGAGAGTCCACTGGAGCCCAGATCTACTCCATGTCTCCCCCACCCCCTGCAGATGCCTTGAGTGGACTCCATGAGGACTCCAAGAGATGGGCCGGCAGTTCCCCCCTGGCCACAGTCCACCCATGCATCACTCCCCCCTTCACCACAGAGTTGCAGTTGCTCCCGCGACCACTCTGGGCTGTAACCAGGACTCTATGGAAGAGAACACAGACTACTCCATAACCCCCCTCCCCCTCTACATCAGATGGGAGGCAGCCCGTTGCCAGGTTATCCCACACAGCACGTTCTGCCTTTCTGGGGATGATGCTGTGCAGAGCTGCCCCAGCTGAAAATGGGGCAAACATCTGGCAGCCACCTTTCACATGGGTGAGTAAAACTGGGGCTAAAGGGGGGACAATGTTGGGCCACATGGACAGGGAAATCCAGGAGAAAGGGCAGGCCAATGTTGGGCCCCATCTCATGTAATAACACCCTTAGTAGGGCTACTCCTACTTAGCATTTACCAGTGTAAGTCAGTGACAGTAAATCGCAGACTCACAACCTCTTCCCATTTAGACACCTCTGCCCAGGCAGCTTGGATGTTTTAGAGAATGTGGACAAAAGGTT
Organism: Sphenodon punctatus; assembly: GCA_003113815.1. Lineage (NCBI taxonomy): Eukaryota > Metazoa > Chordata > Lepidosauria > Sphenodontia > Sphenodontidae > Sphenodon > Sphenodon punctatus. The sequence continues at coordinate 2,712,743 of QEPC01003681.1, forward strand.
AACGGTAGCTATCTGCTCTCTTCAATTTTAGTCAATCAGGCAGTTTCTTGCCAACACAGTAGGAACATAGAAGTACATCTTGAATCAGTTCTCACATCAAAACAGAAATATTTCAAATAGGAAACACTCACAGAAGGTATGAAGATAATGCAGAGGACTATGGCATTCCCAACCGTATTAGCATTACCTCTGTGACATTTCCTAGTCACACAGATTAGCTAGCTAGCTGGCTATAATATGCTGTGTTATTGTAGTACCTAGGTTTAGAAAGGCTATATTTACTCCTCGGTATGTTTGCCACCTTTAGGGTTACTTGTGTTGGTTGGGTTTGCTTTATTTATTTATTTATTTATTTATATTAAGCCGTTCCCATTAATATATGTGGTTGGGTTTAATGGAGTAAAAAAACTTGTGGTAAATGGTATAGATTTTCACATTTTATTTCTTAAATAATAGCATTCAGTACAGAATCAAATTATTGATTACACCAAAGAGATCATAGTTTAATTCTATTGCACTCTACTGTAAAATTACTAACATAGAATTTACTGTGAATAATGCTATAAATTAATAAATACACCATAGAGTGATTTAGTTTTAGACAAAAGAATGATCTATGGTTTCCCTGTCTTGTCACTGTGCTTAAATAAAATTATGCTTAATTTTATGATATGCCTATGATGCTTTACAGTGGCAAAATAAGTCTAGGCGGAGTGAAGGGTATGATGTTGGGAAGAATTAGTTTCAGTACCAATTCATTTAAAAAAAAATTATTATTATTTCTTCCAATATAGCAAACTTTCAGACCTGTTATTTATCTTTCCATATTTGGTGACTACTGTGGATGCTCGTAATTGTGAGATTAGAAAAGAAGCAGGATCCCTGACTGCAGCTGTAAGGAGTTTAACTGGAACGCCAAGTGCTTACTAGAGACGATGCGGTGGTGGTTTTTTTGCTATTGGACAGACCTTTTGGGGTCAGTTGGGAAGCTAGAATGGCCCTGGAAAATATTCTGAAAGCGGCCCAGGTCATCCATCCAATAGTAGTCTGATAATCTCATTTTCTAAAATGAACTATATACTATATTTATTATAACCAATGCAGCCATGCACTGGAACCAGTGCATTCCTGTACCATGTATTTTTCATAAACCATGCCTGGCAGATGTTTATCTAAACTGATTTTTAAAACTTCCAATGATGGGGAGTTGATAAACTTTCTTAATAACTTGTTCCATTGCCTATTATTTCTATAGTTTGAAACTCTTCCTAATTTTTCTGTTGTATTCCTTCCTGCAACTTCAGCCCATTGCTCCTTGTTCTACTTTGTGTCTAAGGCCACTTTTCTACAAATTGTGGACCTCAATTTTCTGGTCTACAGAATGCGACTCTTGAAAGTCCCGCGTCTGCAGCCAACACTTCTGAGGAGAGAATGGGAGGCATGTTACTTCCAGTAGCGTGGGGAGCCAGGGGCGTAGCAAGGTTGAGAAGGGCTCGGGTTCAAGCCTTAGTTATGGGCCCCTAATGTGCGCGTGTGCAAAGCACGCGCGTGCGCTCCAAAAACCCGAAGTGGGAGGAGCTTAAGGGAGGGGTGGGGCTTAAGGGAGAGGGAGGGGCCTGTCTGTCCCTGGCATCCATCTAAGGGCCTCATGGAACCTTATGGCTAGCAGAGCTCTAGGGAGGGGCTTGTACATTGTAGGTGGAGCCTCCAAAAATCCAGCAACAAAGTTTTCAGCGTTAAGATGTGATGTGCAGAACATTAGTTTACACTGGGGAACTCCTTTCTGCTGAGTACAACCCTACCACTTGGAGACAGATAACTTTTCTACTAGCACCGCATCCATAAAGTGGATGGGACTCGAGTAGGACAACTCTCTGGGTGAAAACAGACATGATGCTAACCACACTCGGTGGTCATTTATGCATGTTGCAGGGCTGTATAGGGCACCAATACAGCCCTGCAACATTCATAAATGATCACCAAGTCTGGTTAAAGTGTGGTTAGCGTCATGTCTGTTTTCACCCTCTCTCTCTCTCTCTCTCTCTCTCTC
>QEPC01003681.1:2725485-2768191 GCA_003113815.1 Sphenodon punctatus
CTAACTAAAAAACTAATACAGCCTTTCTTGTCTTAAAAGTAAAAGAAAGGTTTACAAACCTGGCAGGAATCACAGTAGACGAGCCCCCTGCTTCTGCCTCGTCCGAGATGGAAGACACCACCGTTACCACGGCAGGGGCAGCAGCAGCGGCGGGGGCAGCAGCAGTGGCAGGGGCAGCAGCAGGGGCAGCGGCAGCTGCCTCCTCCTTCTCCTCCTCCTCCTCCTCCGCAGCCGCCAACTCCTCCGCCGTCAAGTGTGGCCCCAGCCGGTAGATGCGGCCACCCTGGTAAAATCTCTTCATTTTAAAAAATTTTTTCAAACACAACCACACACCACAGTCACCGCAACACACACCAACCCACCCAAACACACAGCACAGCCAAAACCAACACAATCTCAACCAAAACACACTAACAAGCAGCCACCGAAACAAACACACACCCTCTCGCCTCACTCGCACACACGCACACGAATTTCCTGTTTCCGGCGCGATTTTAGGGCTTCCCACGATATTTCTGGCCGAACGGCTGAACGCGAACGCGTGAGCCACCCGAACACCGAACGACCGAACACGAACACACAACTCGATCGTGAACGAACCGAACGTCCGAACACGAACGCGCGACCTGCCCAAACGACCGAACACGAACACGCGAACCGAACGCTACCGAACCGAACGGGCAAACACGAACACGCGATCCGACCGAACGACCGAACACAAACACATGAACCGAACGCGACCGAACCGAATGGCCGAACACGAACCGCGATCTGTTCGCCCATGCCTAGTAAGTGCTGAACTCTTCATAGGCCGCTTTTAGACGAGCATGACGTGCTCACATGATGTGCTCATGTGACTTTTTAAAATCCCGCAGGTGGTGATTAGACGAGACGTGTTAAAGCCAGTCACATGTTCTTAAAGCCAGTCACATGCTCTTTTAAAACGGCAAACTAAATACCTCGATATTGAGTTATTTAGTTCACGGTTTTAAAAGAACGCATGACTGACTTTAACGCACGGGTAGTCTCATCTAATCGCCACCCATGGTATCTTTAAAAGTCACATGAGTGCATCGTGCGAGCGCTCCCCACTTGTCTAAAAGTGACCGTAGTCTCTCTCTCAATAGTACTCCAGTTCCTTTTATTCCACAGTTCTCTTTTCAAGATAGGACTCTGCAGGCCAGGCGTGAATCGCTCCTGCCCTTTAGCTTGGGCCACAACCTTCCCCACAGGGTTTGCACTGGAGTGAAAGCACCATAGATCCTGCCTCCTCTGGGCCTTCCTTGCTGCTCTCAAGCAGCTCCCAGCTGACCCTTTTCACCTTTGATGTCTTGGATTTTTTTCTTCAGATTTTAGAGAAGAATCTTTTTAGATAAAATCCACATTCAGCCATGATTTTTGGTCGGTCTTCCCATTTAGTCCCCATAATCCTTAAGTGGTTTACTTTCTCTTCTCTTCCCATCTCTATTTGTCGCTGCATCCAGAATGAGACAAGGACACATTATATGGAATTTAAAGGCCACACTCTTTATTTCAGATTCACATTAAGCACATCAAACACATTGGAGTGGTTCTGCTGCTCCTAATCCTCATGAGGGTCCAGGACCAACTCTTTAACCATCTAATTTATGGCTGCCTGGGATAGCACCCAGGTACAAACCATCTTAACTTATCTTGCCTATCTTATTCACCCATAGACCGAAGAGCTCCATTGGATGACCCGAGTACTTATGCTAAGTTACCTTATCAGAGAAGGTGAAGGTATGCCTGAGAGCGAATCAGCCTCATGACATTTCCTATTCCTGGGTAAGCCCCTGACGCTGGCCGTTACCAACCCTTGCGCCAGAGCGACTCCCCCCCCCCCCCCAACCCTCCCATCTCATAAGGAGATGTCACATAACTATACGAAGTCTTATTACATGCTACGGTACTTTTCTTAGCCTTAACTGGAACCACTATGAACCACCATCTATTACATGGCTGGTTCAATTCCCCAAATAAAAACACCCCTCAAGCAAGAATAGTCTTGCACAGGGCACCAGTTAACACTTCAAGATAAATACCCATCCCACAATCCAACAGGTGCACCCCATCTGACCTGAACAACTCATCCCTAAAAAACCATATCTTTTCGTGTTTGATGGTACCCCAACCCCTGGCTAACTAGCCACCTGTGCATTTCTCGTTTAATTTTCTTCCTTGCTCTGTCAATTTTACCCGGGCAATGAGCCCCCCTCCAAAATTGCCTCTCTACTAGTTGCATCCATAATATGATAACTCCCAGAAACCACCTCCTTACCTCCCACAGGTCATGCTTCATCCAACTAACTAATTCCAAACTCACTATTCTAGTTAGATTATTCTCCCCCACATGCAATACTAAAATATGGGGTGTCTGGTACTGACGGGCAGCTTGCAATGATGGCAGAAACTGTTCCCAGATCATACCCTGTTTTCCTAAACAAACTATATTGGCATGTTCCCCTAATCCCAGTTGAGAGCCCATCCTTCTCATTGCAGCTTTCTCTGGCCAATGGATGAAGCTGTGTTCAACAATCCATACCAGCCTTCTTGTTTTCTGGGTAAATGGCCCTATAACAAAAACAAATTAAAAATTAAAAATCACCCCACCCTACCTAACTTAAACCACAGGATGAACATATAACTTATATGTTCCCGACCTCCATCTCCCCAGTGCTTTTATGTCACCCTTAGACATACCTTCAGGCACAGCAATGCTGGCTGCCCAAATTCTGAATGAATGAGAACCATACCTTTTTGGTGACATTCCCCCGGCTCGCAGCACCTTTTTAAACACTGCCACAAACTGATATCGAGTTAGAGACATGCCCCCATCGTGGCAAAAAGCCCCGATCTGACACCCACCTTCTGGCACCGTATATAATGCCGCATGGCCCCCACTGGACAGATATCATTCCCTGTGAGGCCATGCAACAAAATCATTTGACTATGACCCCTCTGATCAGTTTTTGATCTCCTTAAAATTATCCTAACCTTATCATGCTCGAGAAACACGTCTCCTACCTTTAATTCCCGTCCAGAAACTACTTTCCTAGATTCCACTACTAACTCACTAACTCTAAATGCACCCCAAAAAGCTATTATAAATGCACCTCTAAATAGAATAACCTCTTTCCCATTAAAACAAACTTTAGGTAACATCTGACAAATCAAAGACAAAATGTTGATTGTCACAGGTTCCCTTTCATCAACTGCTCTAACTGCTTCTCTGTGCCAACATTCAAACATATGTTTAACATAAAAACCTTGCGACTCCATTGGAAACCCAGCTATACCACTCATGAATGCAAGCGCTGAAAAATTACCTGCAATGGTTCCGGACGACAGACCCTTATGCAACTTCAACCCAAACTGGATTAGCTGCACCTCCGTGAAAGGAAAAGTTAAAACCCAGCCCTTACTTGCTCTAAACTCCTGAAACTCCCTAAACGCGCTTTCATACATTACCCACGTTCTCCTTGCCACAGATCCCTGCACAGCCCTCAAAAGGTCGAGCATCCAAGGTTCCACATTTCCTTTGGGATGGTCTCTGGTGTCTCGCATTCCCTTGGGGCCAATAGATGGAACAGTTCTATCTGGAATCGAGAGAGGGCGTCCGCAATGCCATTATCAACACCTGGCATGTGTCTAGCTAAGAAAAGGATGTTATGCTCCAGACATTTCAATACAAATGTCCTCACCAATCCCATGACCCGAACATTCTTTGATGACAATGAATTGACAACATAGACCACAGCCATGTTATCGCACCAAAAAGAAAGGGTCTTGTTCTCAAACTTGCCTGCCCCAGGAATCTTGGGTGCTGTTCCTCTGGCTCATCGCCACTGCAATTCAATTCAATTTATTTATTAAGCATGACCGTAGTCATTGCTCTTGGCCAAAATCAGCCACATAAACAATAAGAAATATATGTGCAATACGTTACAATCAAACAATAAATGAATTCAAAAATATTCTAACAGGGGACAAAGTCCAACATAGTACACAACATCTAAGGATAATCACCATAACTTAATATCCTGGTAAGTCCACTACAAATATATTTGCGAGTAAAAGTAACTCATCATAAACTATTCCGTACAAATTGGCAATTGATAATTAAGAAACCCTTGCCAAAAATTCATAGTTTGGATAAGAAAATGTATCATGTTCAAGGTATCCTCCTCTACATAGTCAGACAAGGCCATTTAGAGAAGGAAGAGATCGAATCCTCCTGGGTACTTTGTCAAAAAGGCATGAAGAAATTTTGCTCATTGCTCCACTGCAATGAGATAATGGCGCACCTCGCCTGCCTCGATGCCCCCCCTTTTCCCTGCGGTCATTCCCGACAGCCTGAGCACCCTGTTCCTGAGCCTCATCCTCTGTTTCCTGCTCATTTCTGTTCTCTTCACAACTGCAGCTAGGCCGCTGCACAGCACCCCCCTGTGGCGGCTCGGATGGAGTCCCAGCTTCAATACCTCCAGGCAGTGTGAGTACTGCCCTGCATGATGCCCCCACAGCCTGTGAGCCCTCTGCCCTGCTTTGGCCAGTAAAGATGCCAGGTTTTGAATAAATTCTTTGCACGCACACACCCCGCAACTGCCTTTGAAGGGAAAGTAGCAAAGCCCTACTGCCATCCTCCACTTGTACAGGAGTTGTTTGATCCCCTCGCTGGCTCCCCCTGGCCCTTTCACTACCGCCAGGTCTAGTTGCTGGGCCTTTACCTTTTACAGAGCCCTTTTGCGGGCCTTTCCCCAGTCCTTTGCCTGGGGCCTTTCCGGCCCCTTTGCTACTCTTATTGAACATCTTCCACTATCCACCTACTGGGAGCACAAATGACAAAAGGGGGGGGGGGGGCAAAATGCCCTGTGCCCCTAAAAACAGCCTCCACCTCTACTCCTCTCCACAAATCTTGGGGTGGGGTGGGGTGGCACCTATGGCCCCCTTTCGCACTTCCTACCAAGCCTCAAGACCACCCCCCAAACCAACTGACCTCTTGTTGCTGCTCCAGGCTCCCTGCCTGCTCAGCAGCTCCTTCAAGGAGAAACTGACAGTGTAGTATCTCACCGCTCCCACCTGTCTCCAACCCGACTCCCCGCACACCGCACTGGCACCTTCCCTAAGCCAGGCCCATGACACCAGCGGAGCTACCACAAGAAGCATGCCGGTATTGCTGTGGCTGCAAGGATCAACTCTGACTGCGGAGCCTCCTAACATAGGTCAGTTACAACTGACCTGAAATCTCGTGTGCCTCTCTTGCTGCGTAGCTCGGCCACTGTTGCCATGGCAACTCCCAGGCTGCGCTGCACAGCCTATCTCCCTCCCGAGTGCAGCCCGCCTTGCTCACTCCTTCAAATAGGAGTGGGATGAACCCACCCACCCCTCACCACTTGGAGCTAAGAGGGGTGAGTGCCATTTTCATTCAGCTGTGTGCCCATTCCAACACACAAAACTTTCGTGCACTTCATTTTTTTTTTTTAGAAATTAAAATCCTAATTCAGCAAACAATTAAGCACGATTATTTTAAGAGGCTGTTACTCTATCCTGAGGCTCCAACTAGCAGTCAGAGATTGTACTGGCAGAACTTGGTATGCAGAGTTGCTAGAAGGAAGCACTCTGCCTGAGACTCATAGATGAATCCTCCCATATGTAGTTCAATAATATTGTACGTAAACTGCTTTATTACAGAAACTGGTAGTGTTTTTGAGAACTATAATACATGGTATCAAGAGTGCTTCAGGCCTACAGTGTGCTTTGGACCTATTGAGAGTTTGAAGCCTGCTGAGAGCTTATTGCCTCACAAATACCTCACAACTAGCGTGAGCTTCTACAGGCTGAGAATATGGAGGGACTCCGTACACCGAGACTGCTTGATATGTCCAAAAATGCAGCAGAAAATTGGAAGTGGCTTAGACAGGAGTTTGAGTTACTCCTGAAGGCCAGTTATGGGGCTAAGAGAGATGATGCACAAAAAGTGGCACTCCTCCTGAATGTTGCAGGGCCACACGCACTTGATCTTTTTAATAGCTTGCAACTGAATGATGAAGAGAGAGCTAGTTTTGAGACTATGATGCTTAAATTTGAGTAATATTGCATTCGTAAAGTGAATGAAATCTCTGAAAGATTTTTTTTTCATCTGAGGAAACGGACAGAGGGAGAAACTTTTGAAGTCTTTGTCACTGTCTTAAGACTGCTGAATCAGACTTGCAATTTTGAGACTCCCTTGAGACCAAGTTGTAATGGATATTAAAGACTCAGTCTTACAAAAAAGGCTTTTAGAGGATCCAGATCGAACTCTGGACAAAGCAATAAGGCTATGTCAGGTAGCTGAAGCTAGCAAGAACAGACTGCAGGTCTTGGAAAGTATCCATGCTGATACAATTTTGGAGGGGAAACTGACCGCATTTTGATGTGTACAGTGCACATGTGGCATAAAATCATGCCACGAGTAAAAATACCTCATGCGGGATTTAGATGAGACATTTTTTCCGTTAAAGCCTGTTGCACGTTCTTTTAAAACCGCACATTAAATACCTCAACATCGATGTTGAGGTATTTAATGTGCGGTTTTAGAAGAACGAACAGCTGGTTTTAATACACGAAATGCCACGTCTAAATCCTGCATGTGGGATTTTTACATGCAGTGGGATATTATGCTGCATGTGTGCCACGCACGTCTAAAAGCAGCCTTTACAGCACAGTCACCACCAGCAGCAAACAGCACAAGTTAAAATGGCAAAGCAGCATGGAAAGAGTTATTTCAAGTTCTCCTGGATCTCAGGATGGCATTCGATTCGATCAGTAGGCCAATTTTGTGGACCAAATTGGAAAAATTATCCCTCGAGCCCAGGCTCTTGGCTTTGATAAAACTCCTATATGCCAGTTCCAAGCTGGCAGTTAGGCTGGACACCCAGGGTCCCATTTCAGAGGGGGTTCTGGTAAAGTGAGGGGTTAGACAGGGTTGCGTTCTCGCGCCCTCACTTTTCAACCTATTTATTAATGATGTTGTCCCGCGTACGGTTTTACCCCATTTTTTTCCTTCTCATTTGGCCTCGCGTTACATAGGTTGTTTGTTGTTTGCAGATGATCTAGCCCTTCTTTCGCAGACCCGGAAGGGCCTAAGCAGGCAGTTGGATGCTTTTGTCGGCTATTGTAGGGAGAATGCCCTTGTTCTGAATCTCGCCAAATCCAAAGTAATGATTTTTGCCAATTCACTGAGAGGTAATTGGCATACTTGGAGTATAGAAGAAGCGCAGATACTCCAAGTAAGAGAGTTCAGATATTTGGGGATAACATTTCAATCAGCGGGGAGCTGGAAAAAGCACATTGAAGGGGCAATTGTGGCGGCCAAACAATCTGCCTTTGCCATCCGGAGATTTTTTTTGTCCTTTGGGAGAATAGAGTTTACTATGGCCCTTCGGGCCTTTAATGCCAAGCCTACTGCCCTGGGTCCAGCTGGGGAGGAGCTCCGGAGCACTTCAGGCTGCTACTAGGCCTTCCGGTTTGACCCAGAAGGCCTAGTAGCAGCCTGAAGCGCTCTGGCGTGCCGCCGCCAGACCCAGGGCAAGAGCCCCGGCTCCACCAGGTAGGGCTGCAGGCGATCCCGGTGGGGTGGGGGGGAAAGAGATGTTCCCTTGTGCTACCGGAAGTGACGTTGCTCCCATTCTAAGCAGCAGCTGCTGAGAACAAGCGTAGGTTTGAAGGTGCGATGTTGTAAAAGCGGGTTTTACAGTGCCACAGTTTCAAACCTATGCTTGCTCTCTGCGGCCGCTGCTTAGAATGGGAGAAATATCACTTCCGATAGCACAAGGGAAACATCTAAACCCCTCACCCCCATGTAGAGGGGAGGGGTTTAGATACTTCATGAGTATCTTTTTTGAACACCTCGTCTAAAAGCGCTCTCAGTAGAACACAAAAAGGTACAGCTCAGAACATATAGTGGAGAACCAATTCCCACTACTGGTGTCTGTATGCTTGAAGTACAGATAAATGAAACAAAGGTGAATTTAGAATTTGTGACTGTAGCAGGTAATGGGGTACCCATTATAGGTGTAAAACATTTTGTCAAGAGTTGGGGCTTATTAAGAGACTTTATACTATGTCAGCGATAATATCCAGCAAAGTGGAGGATGAATTCTCTGATGTTTTCAAAGGTATGGGAAAGCTGTCAACAGAGTATAAAATAGAGTTGACAGAAACTCATGAACCATAGGGATGGACGAACACGGTTGGGAAGTTTGGAGTTCAGACCAAACTCGACCGGTTGACCGAACCGAACTTCCGAACCGAACTTGATTTTTGAAACGAACCGAATTTCCGAACTCGGTTCTGTTCGCCCATCCCTATAAGATAATATTCCAAATCTTGGAGGAACTTAATATTAGGTATCCTGAAGGGCTTTTTATTGTGACTGGAGACTTTAATGCCCGAATGGGCAGCAATGATCAGGCCCTAGCACCATATTGTGATGGGCGTCCATTCATACCTCAGTATTTATTGGCCCCTAGACAATCTAAAGATTCACAGATAAATGCCTCAGGAATCAAGCTAGCTAAACTTGCTGCAACTTTTGAACTTTATGTTCTAAACGGCTCTGGTTTCAAGGATCCCTATGGAGAATTTATGTTCGTGGGCCATCAAGGCCCAAGTGTAGTGGATTTCGTTTTAGTATCTGCCCGAGTGCTTTCTTATGTAAATGATTTTGCCTTTGGCCCAATTTTGGTTGGGGATCATTTGCCATTGGTACTTACTTTGTTTTCTTCATCTAGTGACCCCCTTGGTAGTGAAGGAGATAGGCTCGACCTATCCTCACTGGAGGTTGAAAAGGCTCCTTGCTGGAATAACACTTTGTCTTCTATTTTGACAGATTATACCTCTCAGTCCCCTGTTGTTCAGTTGTGAGACAGGTTGGTGTCTTCCACGGATTGTGTGGAAACACTGGACCTGTATGTCCAGTTGATGTCTGGCATTCACACTCATATCCAGGGACAGGCTCAATGTCCAGCCTTAGTATCCAACAGAAAAAGCCAGCCATTGTTCGATAAAGAATGTAGGCTGTTGAGGTCTAGGTTGAAAGCTATTTACTATTCATTTTGGAAAAAACAGGTACCTGCTCTTCCCAGCGAGTATATCACATTGAGGGCGGAGTATAGGAAGCAGATAGTTTTGAAGAAGAAGTGCTTTTTGGACAATCATNGAAAAGGCTCCTTGCTGGAATAACACTTTGTCTTCTATTTTGACAGATTATACCTCTCAGTCCCCTGTTGTTCAGTTGTGAGACAGGTTGGTGTCTTCCACGGATTGTGTGGAAACACTGGACCTGTATGTCCAGTTGATGTCTGGCATTCACACTCATATCCAGGGACAGGCTCAATGTCCAGCCTTAGTATCCAACAGAAAAAGCCAGCCATTGTTCGATAAAGAATGTAGGCTGTTGAGGTCTAGGTTGAAAGCTATTTACTATTCATTTTGGAAAAAACAGGTACCTGCTCTTCCCAGCGAGTATATCACATTGAGGGCGGAGTATAGGAAGCAGATAGTTTTGAAGAAGAAGTGCTTTTTGGACAATCATTGGATAAATCTATTGCAGGCAGCTAACTTGAAGAACTCTCGGCGATTCTGGCAACTAATTAATGGGGTTACTCGGGGGGGTCGAAGACCACCTGTAGCACCCCTTGCTCCATCATTCTGGATGGAACATTTTGCTAAGCTCTACAATGACGACAGTAGGGAATCTCTGCAGGTTGACCTGGCTTTCGACCTTGAAGATCTTCCCACTTGGCCCCCAGTCTCAGTGGCTGAAGTGGAAGTCCTGATAGATTCTTTTTGTAACAATAAAGCCCCCGGTTTGGATCTCCTCTGTATTGAGTACTATAAAACACATAGGAACTGGTGGTTTCCTGTTTTGGCGGTATTATTTACTGCCATAAATAAGGCTGGAAGAATCCCAGAAACATGGGATACAGCAGTAATTGTTACGATTTATAAAAAGGGGGCCAAATCGGACCCAGCAAATTACAGGCCCATCAGTCTCCTATGTGTGGCTGCTAAAATCTACGCTAAATATCTATTGGAGAAATCTGTGGATTGAATGACGCGAGCAAAAGCTCTCTCGCCAGAACAAGCAGGATTTCAAAAAGGGGGCTCTACGATTGAGCAATGCTTTGTTCTTTATCATCTGGCCTGTAAGTATAGGGCCCGAAATGGTGCTCTTTATGTCACTTTTTTAGATCTAAAAGCAGCATTTGATTCCGTGGATAGAACTGCTTTGTGGAGGAAACTACAGGCCTCTACTATTTGATAGAAGACTTTTGACCCTGATATACTCGTTGCATGAACATTCTTCTCTAGTTGTTAAGGTGGACCATCAAGGTCACATCACTCCCCCAATTTCCACTTCATTGGGAGTCTGACAAGGATGTGTGCTGGCTCCGGTACTTTTTAACTATTTTATCGATGAGATAATACCAGCCATGGCAGATGCGCGCGTCTTTCCACCAAAACTGGCAGATCGCTCTATTGGCTGCCTGTGTTATGCCAATGACATTGCATTGCTGTCACAGACCCATATAGGACTACAACGACAGCTCCAGGCATTTGCAGCCTTTTGTAAATCTAATTATTTAACCATCAACTACAATAAATCTAAGATCTTGTTTTTTTCTTCTAAAACCAGATTGTATACCTGGAATGTCGAGGGTCACCCAGTTCAACAGGTACTACCTTTCGTTACCTAGGCATTCTCTTTCATCACACAGGCAGCTTGCTTGAGCATGTTAATAGGGCCCTAAGAGCTGCAAAGGCCTCAGCGCAGCCTATCTATAAACTCTATGTAAAGCAGGGAGGATCAGCAATTTCTGCAGCTCTTCAGGTTTTTACCAGTAAAGTTAGGTCCCAACTTTTTTATGGAATTGAGTGATGGGCCCCTTTTCTTGGTCAATCTGTCAACCAAATACAATCTAGGTTTCTTTGGAGCCTTCTGGGTGCCCCACGGGGGACCCCGCTCCCTGCTATCAGGGTTGAATTGGGACAGAAAGAATGGGCCCAGGTCGTGGATGAACTGGCATTTAGGTTTTGGTTAAAGCTGCGATCGAATCAGGGCCCGCAACTTCTGATGGCAGTTTAAAATGACTCTTTTAGGACTCACTGGTCACTGAGGATTGAGAGTCACTTGAAGAAAATTGGACTCTCACCAGAGTACTCATCCCACAAGCTTCCTGCTATGATTAGGAAGGAAGTACTAATAAGAATGGAGGATATTGGAAGGCAGATAGAGCTTGGTAGGAGCAATATGTCTCCCCATATTAGGGATGATTTGGGCCAGCTTGCAGGTTATCTTCTGGTAGATATCTCAGGGAGAACCAAGCAGCTTATATGCTATGCTCGCTTTAATGCCTTTCCCGCTAGTGTGTTTGAGGGGCAGATTCAAGGTATTCCTTTTAGTGAACGCCTCTGCCCCTTTGAAAATCAGGCATTTGAGACTGTGGGTCACATGGTGTTGGCTTGCCACCTATATGACAAGCCAAGGCAGGAGTATTTGCAGACCATCATGGAACGGCACCCTGGGAGGTCAGATGCCGCTCTTCTGTCCCTCCTTTTGGACAGTTCGGATCCTAGAGATGTGAAAAATATAGCAGCTTTTTTGCTGCAAGCTTTTCAATTGAGGAAGTCTTTTTTGAACTTTCTATCTCTTCCATACTAATTGGGTCCACTTTATGTTTTGATATGAGAGATTTGAGTTTATGTCTTGTAGAAATGTTGTCCTTGCGACTCTCTAGTGACCAGAGTGTATAGACTGATTTTGGTTTTGTAACCTTTGGATTGTTTGTGGATTATTGACAATAATAATTTTTATTAGTTTAATATTGTGTTATAGGTTTTATTTTGTATTTTGTATTTCCTTTTGTATTACTGCAATGGTCTCAGGCCACGCAATAAAAAGTATCTATCTATCTAAGATAATATTCCATTTAGTTCAATGGGGTTTGAATTTCCGAACTCAAATAGTTCGGTCGACCGAACCGAACTTCCGAACTGAACTCGATTTTTTAACCGAACCGAATTCTGAACTTGGTTCTGTTCGTCCATCCCTAATAAACCAGTGATGGTTAATGGAATGGTTAATGTCCCTAGCAATAAGAGAGAAACTTAAAATGGAACTGGACTGTTTAGTGCAGATGGGCATGATAGTGGAAGTGGAAGAGCCTGCTGAGTGAGTCCACTCCCTGGTTTGTGTAGGGGGAAAAAAGGATGTCATTGCATTTGTGTAATGATCCAAAAGAGCTGAACAAATATGTTAAGAGGGAACACTATCCAATACCCATCAGGGAAGAAATCTTTGGACAGGTTGCAGGTGCCAAATACTTTAATAAGCTAAATGCATCTGCCGGATTTTGGCAGGTGCCATTAGACAAAGAGAGCACTAGACTCTGCACCTTCAAAATTCCTTACAGAAGGTACTGGTTTAGTAGACTCCCATTTAGTTTCTGTTTGGCTCCTGAAGTATTCCGTAAGACAGTACAAGATATATTTGAGGGTGCTGAAGGAGTCCAAGTTTATATTGATGATTTAATATGTGGTCATGCCCTGGACGAATACGACATGAGAGAACTACAGGTTGTACGTTGAATAAGAAATAATGCAAATTTGGAGTAAAGGAGGTTACCTATTTAGGTGAAAAGTTAATGGAATGAGGGGTAGAAATAGACCCCAGTAGAATAAAAACAATTGTTAATATGATACCTCCTGTGGACAAAACAGGACTCCAGAGATTTACTAGTTTAGTTGCTAAATATGTGCCTAATTAAGCAATACAGACAGCTAATTTGCATTCCTTGTTACAAAAAACTATTCAATAGTCATAGGAAGACAAGCATAAAAGGGAATTTGAAAATTTAAAGCTGCTCCTAAGACAGCCCCAATGCTGAAATATTTTGACAGCAACGGCCAAACAAAAATAACTTGTGACTAACTTGTGATGCTTCCTAAAACGGCCTGGAGGTGGCATTACTCCAGCGATATGGGGATGACTGGAGGCCTTGCTGTTGCTTATGTGTTCTGAGCCTTTGCAGAGGCTGAATGTCATTACATACAAACTGAGAAAGCGGCTCTAGCAATTTTGTTTAGTTGCAGGAAATTTCATGTTTTTGTGTATGGGAGGCCAGTGTTAGTGGAAACAGACTACAAACCCTTAGTAACAATTGCTAAGAAAAAGTTAGCCAACATACCTCCAAGATTGCAACGTATATTTTTTCAGCTGCACATTTATGATTTGACAATAGTTGCAGGTTTGGTAAACAGTTAATAATTGCAGATACGCTTTTCAGAGCCTATGACTCCTCCAAGTTAGACCAGGATACTGAATCTATGGTAATTCATGTAAATGCAATCCGAGAAATGTTGTGTTTCTGACAGGATGTGGGCTGAAGTAGCCAAAGCTACTGTGAGTGATGGTAACTTATAATGGTTACCATCTTAACTTGGTAACCGTAGTGTGAGTACTGGTACTGTGAGTGATGGTAACTTATAATTAAAGGTGTTTTGACAGGCACAAACTTAAAACTTGTCCCACATCTTTATGCCAGTTTTGAAGAAGGTCTCTATGTGATGGAGGGCATTCTTTTCAAAGGTGCTAGAATTGTAGTGCCTCAAGCTTTATGGAATGAAGTGCTGATGAGAATTCATAAGCGGCAACTTGGAATGGAAAAATGTAAACTGAAAAATGAATGTTCAGATTGAACAAGTATTCAAAAATGTTGACATCGGCCAAAAACGCAGAGATAAACAAACAAAACAACCCATGTTAACAGACTCTGAGACCCTATATCCATGGTCTCAAGTGAGGGTGGATTTGTTTGTAGTTGATAAATTATGAATTGATGAAAGAATTACGTGCTGGTTCTGGACTATTATTCGCATTATCCAGAGATGGCACTGTTTTCCAGTATTACAGTCAGTCATGTAATAAATCACTTGAAGTCTGTCTTTGCAAGACATATTATACCCATGGTAGTTATGAATGGTAATGGAACGCAGTTCGACTATCAAGAGTTTGGGGCTTTTGCCACAGAATATGACTTTAAACATATCACCTCGAATCCCAGCTGTCCCCAGTTCAATGGGTTAGTCAAAAATGGAGTCAAAATCAGAAAGAAAATTTTGAGTAAAGCAAAAGACGATGACACTGACGCTTATTTGGCTTTGCTCAACTATCGGGCTACTCCCCTGAAGCACGGACAGTTTCCAGCAGAAATCCTATGTGGCAGGAAATTCAGTACCCGTTTACCTGATTACATGTCAGGAACAAGATGCAATACACACTATGTATTGCTATAAGAAGGAATCCAAGATGGAACAGAAAAGGTATTATGACAGAAGAGCTAAAGAGCTAAGACCTTTGTGACTAATTGTTCGCTTATTCAGCAGACAAAAGTGGGACCAAAAGGCAAAAGTTAAAAGACAAGTCACACCTCGCTCATATGAGATTGTCACAGATTGGGAACAGATTCTGAGGAGGAATCAGATGCTTCCAAATCATACCGTAAGACAAAGTAATACCTGAAGATGATATATCAACTCAGAACAAGGAAGAACAGTTAATTGTCAGACAACCTGAGGAGGCAAATGTACTGCCACCAGAAGTGTCTTGAGAGTACTACAGACACCTCTACAGGGCTCCGCAGATCAAAGTGGCTTAGGAGGCGACCACAGAGACTTATTGAGAGTTCCTAATAGAAAATGTTTTGAACATTTTGTTGTATGGTAATAAGATATTTCATTCTGTTTTGTTGAATTGGGAGATCTGGGATTCTATCACTTTAAGAGGCTGTTACCCAATGTAACCTTTAGACTCCTATTAGCAGTCAGAGTGTACGGACAGAACTTGGTACGCAGAGTTGCTAGAAGGAAGCACTCTGCCTGAGACTCATAGATGAACACACCTGTACATAGTTCAAGAATATTGTAAGTAAACTGTTTTACTGCAGAAACTGTAGCTGCTGGTGGTGTTCTTGAGAACTATAAATAACATGCATAGCTTTTAAAACATCTTTTTAAAGTCTGTTTTTTAAAAAAAATGAAACTTAAGAAGGTACTTAGAGCCGTGTATGTACTGAAATGCTTTGCAGACTAGAGGTAGTTTGCTAAACTGGAATCTTATACCTCCCTATGCAAGGTGACTATAAAATGTTACCACTGGTGTAAGAGGATAACATTTTACCCTCACTTGCCAATCACCTTGAATGTATGTAAACTATTACTCAAGATACATGGCTGTAGAAAAATCATTCCCTGTCTCTGCTTCACATTAACTCTGGATAAGTCATCAGTGCACATCAACAAGTAGATCCATACTGGTATCCTCCCCTAGGGATGGGTGAACGCGGTTCGGAAGTTTGGAGTTCGGACCGAACTCGGTCTGTTCGGTCGACTGAACCGAACTTCTGAACCGAATTCGAATTTAAAACCGAACTGAATTTCCGAACTCCATTCTGCTCGCCCATCCCTAGTGGCAACACACACCAAAAAACCCTGGTTTTGAATGGCCAAACTTGGTTCGGAAGTTCGGAATTCGACCGAACTTGGTCTGTTCGGTCACCTGAACTGAACTTCCGAGCAGAACTCGAATTTTAAACCGAACTGAACCGAATTTCCGAACTCGAATTTCAAACCAAACCGAACCGAATTTCCAAACTTTGTTCTGTTCGCCCATCCCTATCCTCCCCTCATGTAGGCAAGGAAAGTAATAATATAACTGGTTACACTTGTTCTGGTTTCAAACAGAGCTGTAGGTGCATTGGGGAAGCAACAGCCGCACCCACATGGGCTCGGGCCCCACACCCAGTCGAGCCACATGGGTGCTGGGGACCCTGTAGCTGCTCTTCCCCCCCCCCACGCACATCATCACCGCAGAGGCCAGCTGCCCGGGAGCCCTAGTGGTGAGCTCCCTCAAACTCAGTGTGGGGGGGGCAGTCTTACATGGCAGTGGGGAGTGGCAGCAGCACCCACGTGGTCAGTCAATCTGGGAGCCCTGTAACTGCTCTACTCCCCCACACATTGGTGCTGCAGTGGCCAGCTGTCCAGGGAGCCCCAGTGGGGAGCTCCTGCCAGCTCAGGTTGGGGGTCAGCGGTGCATGGCTGAGCAGGGACACAGCGTCAGCATGGGGAAACAATGTGGTGGCCTGAGGGTCCAGCCAGGGGTCTGAGCCCCCCATGGCACTGTAGCTGCTATGCCCCCCAAGGGGGGGATTAGAGAAATTAGTTATAGAGGGGTCCTGGGGGGGTAGGGGAGGCAGAGGTGTACTTACCATGGAGTGGGGGGTCCCGACCCCCGCACAGTGCTCCACACCATGCTGGGCTCCTTCCCAGGTCTTCAGTTTAAAAGGAGGGGGGGGGACCCACAGCAGAGCCGCCTTGAACTGACTTTGGTTGGGAGAGTGCGTGGTATAAATTAAAGATGAAATGAAAAATGAAATGAGAACACGTGCCCTTTTCAAAGATGGTGCCTGCCACCATCTTTGAAAAGGACATGTGGGGCCGAGCATGCTCAGAAAAACTGCTCGACCCTGCATCCGCCATCTTAAAAAAGGGCACACAGGACCGGGAGGGGGTTTCTTTTAAACTGGAGGCCTGGGAAAGGGCCCAGCACAGTGTGGAGCACGGCAGTGGTAGTGGCAGTGGTGGCAGAGGCGGGGGGGGAAGGAGGGTTGTACCCCCCCATCATAAGTACAAATAACCCTTCCTTCCCCCTTCCCTTCTAAAAAAGCCCTCCCTTCCCCCCAGGCAGGGATACCAGGCAGGGACTGGAGGACTAGGGGGCTTGTTTTTTCCCCCCTAGCCCTGTAGCTTCTCTTTCCCCCCCCACCCCTACTGCAATGGCATCATTCCAGGGATCAAAGCCTGGATCTCCAGCAGCTGCAGCAGAGCCGCGGCAGCAGAGCCCCCCATTGAAAACCCTCAGCACCCCCTCCCCTTTACTTACCGAAAGCTGCAGTGCAGAGTGAAGAGCAGGAGCTAAGGAAGGCAGGTGGAAGCAGTCTGCCTCCTTAGTATGCGTCCAGCCCCGCCCCCAACCATGACGTGAGGAGGTGGGTCTAACCAAAGTTGGCTAATTGGGGGGCTGTAGCCCAGTTAGCCACTCTGGTGGATCTGCCCCTGATGGAATAGCAAAGTTCTTAAGAACAGAAAGGGAAAAGAACACAAACCTTGAAAAATTGGTATGTTTAAGGGAGAAGAGCCTTGTGAAATATTTTCTGTATAACACGTGAGAAATGTGGATGGTTTTTTGAATGGGATCACTTAAATGTAAAGTTCTGCTTTCCCCTAATTATAATGTTAGAATCACAGTATTGTGTAGTTGGCAGGCCAAATTTAGATGACTTTCGCCCCATGGGATTATTCATGCATAAGTGTTTTGTAGTATTGGGAAGGAGTGTGCATTTGTATCATTTTCTCTTGTTTATGAAAATGAATGAACCCTAATTAATATTCATAAATAAGGATACGAAAACGAATGAATAAGCAAATGATTGTTTGCTTTCAGCCATTTTTGTTTAAAAATAAAAAATAAAATAATGAAAAATAACTGCTCATGTGCAAAATAGCCACCAGGACTGTTTTGCGCATGCGCGCCCTTTTCAAAAATGTCACCAGCAGCATCACCACCATTTTGGAAAAAGGCAGCTGTTTTGCACATGTGGATACTGTCTACTTTTTTTCCAAAATGGGACCAATGCTGCCAGAACCATTTTGGAAAAATGGTGTGCATGTGCCATATAGTCCTGCAGAATATTTTTTTTTTAAATTAAAAATTAAAAACAAACCAAAACACCTCCCTCCCCCCACCCCATCCATGCATAAAATGGCTACCAGGCCATTCTGTGCATGGGCACCCTTTGCAAAAATGGCACCAGCAGCATCAGCGCTATTTTGGAAACGGTAGCCAGTCTATATCTGCACAGATTTAAATAACTTTAAGTCTTTATTAATTACTTGGATGAAGGAGTAAAGGGGATGCTTATCAAATTTGCAGATGACACAAAACTGGGAGGGACAGCTAACACCTTAGGACACAGAAACATGATTCAGAATGATCTTGACAGGATGGAAAACTGGGCCAAAACTAACAAAATGAAATTCAACAGAGATAAATGTAAAGTTCTGCATTTAGGTAAGAACAATCAAATTCACAAGTATAGAATGGCTTGGCAGCAGTACATGACGTGAAAAGGATCTAGGGGTTGTAGCTGATCACAAGCTGAACATGAGTTAGCAGAAAAGGCCAATGCAGTTTTGGCTGCATTAACAGAAGCATTGTGTCCAGGTGTTCGAGCTGTTGGGGAAAACTGTGCTGCAGACGGGGGCTTGCAGTGGACAGGTGCCCTATTTGTGTGAGCAGTTACCATTACCATTGCTTGAAGCACTAGAAGGAAAGTTTGGCTGAGGGTCCTGGTGCACTTACTTGACACTAGCTGCTGTGCGTACTGATTGGCTGACAGGTAGCCTGTCCCCCCTCGCTGGGGCTCATAAGGAGGCTCACCCTCAGTGTGTGCACTGCGGGCGTGCACGCCTAAGGACTGCGCACGTGGCCTTAGGCGCCAGTTGGCGCAGGGGAGCCATATTGCTTGGTACTCTTGTCTTTCATTTGCAGTCTCCCCCGTGTTACATTTGTGGTTTGTGGTTGAGGATGCCTTCGTTAAAGCGTTCACGGCAAGAAGCAGCTTTGATATCACCGCCAGTAATGGTCCAAACGAAACAATGGAAAATAGATTCGTTTCTTACGGGAGGTTTTGCCGCAACCATGTCCTGGGCCCCAATGAAGGATGCAGGTGTTAGTACTGCAACCTTTCTTCTGCAATGATGTGTCCCGCCTGCCTCCAAGCCCTTCTAATGTATCAGTGGGGGAACACCACTCAAGGGTACCTCTTTGCAGCTTGACAACGTAAATCATGCTGCTTTTTGGGCAGAACATATGTTAACTGCTCAAACTGTTCGTTTCCTATTTGATCAGATTAATTATCTTGCTGCCAAGCTGGATAATGTTCTACCATTAGATATGCATGTGAATAATGTTTTGGTATCGGACGTAAACCCTGTTTTAGGGGGGGAAATAAGCACACCTAAGGTTGCCGAACACCTATATTGTATGGCTGATAAATTTACTATGACTGATTTACATCCTTTATCCAGTCCAGAGTTGTTGTTTGGTGGTAATGATGGCTATAGGCTCCTTCCCTGCAATATTATGTTTACAATTCTCCCACTATTTTTTGGCATGCTTCCTTTTTGGAGCCTGCCGATCGATGTGGTGGAACACTTGAGAGTTTTGTTAAGGCTGCCAATTACATTGAAAGACATTAAGTCTATAAATCATCTGGGTCATGTTAAAAATCTCTGGACTTTAAATGTAGAATTTGTTTCACAACAATGGGTTACCCATCTTTTTGTGCATGAATCCTTGCTAAACTCCTGAGCAATTTTTATTTCCAAAGTGTACAGCGGGTATGACAAGGGGTCATTAGTTAGGAAGATTCTCTCAAACCCCGGGGGCCCAAAAACCTCCATGAGAAGGTCTTTTATTGTAAAAACTGTGCAAATAGCACAGGATAGACCCAGAGTCCCAACAGTGGGATCTTTTCTTAGCCCAGAGGAAGCTATAATCGAGTTTGATGAGATGCAAATGGACTTGGGCATAGGAAATCCGAATAATACTATCCAGAAACCCCTAGGTGTTCCTTCTGCCTCGCCAGGCTTAGGAGGTTACTCCTTGCTTCCATAAGAAAAAAATCTTACTGGAGAGCATGGAGGGCCTCTATGAGCAATTGGGGAGGCGGGCTATTAGACCAGAGTGCGTGACCCCGGTGGTTGGGTCACAAGCACAGATGGTCCTCCCTGAAGGGGCCATGTGGACACCCAATCTCCCCTTGTTTCTATTTCACCCCCTTGGGAATCTTCCCCTAATAAAGTAAAGTCGGTGGGCACTCTAGAGGATACCTGTCTTACTGTTGTAGAGGTCTTCTCTAGATCTTCCACTACTACTAACTGGGGAGGCTGTTAAAACTGTCATGTATGGTGTTTGCCAGATCCCAGAGAATGAATCAGGATCTCTACCTCCCAGGGTTCAGTGTAATGTGTATTGTGAATCTCCTCAGGGACTTGAGCTCGTGGAAGAAAATGTGGGGAGTACACCAGGGAATAGCGGGGATAGACCACATGACCCTCCAACAGTTTGATGTCTTTCTGGCTGTACGCAGTATATTAAACTCATAAGTTGCAATATTGTGGGCTGGAGACAGCGTATAGCCGACCCAGATTTTGTAACTTTTATAAAAGCATATGATATACTATTATTGCAGGAAACTTGGATGAGCTCTGATTTGCAATGCCAAGGGTATATAGTTCATAGTATTCCTGCTGTGTCAGTGTCTGCAAAGGGTAGAACTAGTGGAGGTCTGGCTCTTTTGACTGCATTAGAATTGCGTGTAAAGGTTGAGTTAATTTTTGCCTTCCAGGCATATTTTGCACCGTGGTTTTGTACCTTCAGGAGTGGATTTAAATTACTACATGGTAACATCTACGCCCCTCCTGCGACATCCCCTTACTACACTAACGATATCTTGTCAACAATTTCCTTTCAGATTCACAAAGCAATTGGGAAATTTTCTATAGAGAACATCATTTTAGGAGGTGATTTGAATGTGAGGTTAGGGGCTCCTGATATACCACTCCTAGATGTGGTTGACGATGAGTGTATTGTTCCACTTTTTAACAATACCCGCTCCTCAATGGACCCTATTGTCAACTCTACGGCTTCAATAGTCAATCATCTCCTGGAGGAACTAAATCTTGTGGTGTTGAATGGGCGTCTTCTAGGGGATTTAGTAGGGCATTTCACCCATTATTCAGTGCTAGGTGCAAGTACAATTGATTATATCATGGTATCTGCCCCTCTTCTTTTTTGTATGATGGAGTTGAGAATTGTAACTAGGGCTGAGTCTGACCACCTGCCGTTGGCTCTTTATTATGTTGATCCCTTCTTGAGTATCTTATCCTCCCACAGGCGTGTGGAAAATAGAAATCAGAGTAATGGCTGCCCAGTTTATTGGATATGGTCCTTAAATAGTGTTAAAGCTTTTTTGGACCTGGTAAACCAAAGTCAGGTTGCTGGTTTATGTAACCAGATCTGTGACTTGAGTGGGGATGTCTTGCAAGCTTATGGGAATTTAATAGAACTTTTAGCTTCTATAACCACTACTATTCGTGTGGCAAACACAATCCCATCTGGGGCCCGTTTGATTTGATAGGGAATGCCAGGCATCAAAAACAAAGTTGTATAAGAGTCTTAGTAAAAATGAGACAATGTCCAACTAGAGAACATAGGGAACTTGTCGTGACAATTAGGAAACACTAGAAGATCCTTATTCAGGAAAAAAAGAGGAAATTCTACTGGGCAAATTGGGATTCTTTACTCCAGGCAGCAAACCAGAATGATTTAAAACATTTCTGGCACCTAATAAAAGCTGCTAGATTGGGGGGAAAGTACTCTCGCGATTCTAAGATCACATCCCTTCAGTGGGAACAGTATTTCAGTTCCTTATACAGTCGGGTGTGCGACCCTAGTTGCGACTTTACATTGAAACCTATGGATCAGCTTCCGGGATGGCCGCCAGTCCTGGAAACTGAAATTTTGGAGCTCATATCGCAGTTAAAATTAGTAAAGGCACCGGGAAGTGACCTAATCCCTGCAGAGATGCTTAAGGCTGATCCCTCCTGGTGGTCTAAGGTGCTGCCCCCCTTGTTTACCCACATTATTGCAACTGGGGAATTTCCTCCACAATGGTTAAATGGGCTGATAGTCCCTACCTTTAAAAAGGGCAATCCTGCCTTACCTAACAACTATGGGCCAATAAGCTTGTTAAGCATTATTGGGAAATTATTTGCAAAATACTTATTGACCAAATTTCAGGCTTGGTTAGACAACCACCATGTTATTGAACCAGGTCAGGCTGGTTTCCACGCAGGATGCTCCACAGTGGAACATATTTTTGTCCTGGCACAATTGATCAAGAAGTACTCACATAAACAACATAATTCATCTTTAAAGCTGTGTTTTATAGATCTTAGACAAGCTTTTGATACCGTCAGCCGAGAGCAGCTGTGGTTTAAATTAAGCCATACTTCTATAGACTTACACCTTCTTTACTTGATGGTAAACTTGCACTCTAGTAATACTCTGCAAGTTTGTTATGCGAATAACAGTGCCCTGACAGTGAAAATCTTAGTAAATCAGGGGGTGCACCAGGGTTGTATCCTGGCACCTGCCCTATTCAACTTTTATATCAATGACATTGTTTCTGTACTTGCAACTGTAAACTCTCACCACCGAGACTGGGAGACCATACTATCTCTATTTTGATGTATGCAGATGACGCAGTGATAGTGGCACAAACACTTCAAAGGAGCTTGACCCGGTTTAACCAGTTTTGCAATGAAGAATTCCTGTCAATAAACTACTCTAAAACAAAAATAATGGCAGTGGGTCGGTCCAAGAAAATATTTACTTGGCAAATTGAGGGAAACCTAATAGAACAGGTGTGGACATATAAATATCTGGGTGTCATCTTCTCTGAAAATTGTAGTTGGCGTTCTCATTATACCTCAGCATATGACTTAGCAAAAGCAACATCTAATACTATTCTGAGTTTTTTTTAACAACCAAGGGGGAAAGTTGATACCACCTGCTTTTCAATTGTTTAGGGCCAAAGGGCCCTCTCAATTATTATATGCTATGGAAATATGGGGGTATTTGTATAAAGACAATTTTGAGAGAATTCAGAACCAGTTTCTCAGATCTATTCTTGGTCTCCCCAAATCCACTCCACAGACCATCCTGCGAGTTGAGACGTTGTCATCTCCCTTAAAAATCAAGGCTTTGTTTCTTATAATTAAGTTCTGGATGCGACTGAATCTATTTCCCCCAAACACGAGATCTTTATTTTCAATGGTAGTAAAGTCGAGTGTAAAGGACATTTGGAATAGCAGCACTGAGGAAGAGGTTAACAGGTTGGGTCTATCCAAAAGCGTTTTGGTCGCATTGGGCCTAAAGGCTGCGTGTGTGCTTGTTAAACGAAGGATGGAAGACCAGATAGCCCAACTAGAGGCCTCATCCTTGGAAATGCAGAAGGTTGCTTTACAGTACACCAAGATCCTCCTTGTTTCGGAAGCAAATCATTACCTCTCTGTATTTTCTGATGTAAATTTAAGGCATGCTTTAACTTTATTTAGAACAGAGCTGTTTCCATCTGCTGTTTTAGAAGGCCGTTATACAAACATCCAAAGAGAACATAGATACTGCCCATATTGTAGCTCTTTTCAGCCAGAAACATTGAAACATGTGTTTTTCTATTGCTCTTATTGGGTGATTTCAGACGTTATGGGGCCCTTTGGCCCCGTACCGAAATCACCAAATTCATTCCCCCCCGGGATCACCCCGTCACACCGTATCAGATGTTCCGGGGGGACCCCTGGGGGGAATCTGGGAGGGGGCGGGGCCGCGTGGCACAACGTGCGGCCGCACGGCCCCGCACCCCGCCGCCCGCCCTCCGGGGAGACGGGCGGGCGGCGGGGCCAATGAGGCCGCTGCGTCGGGCTGGATTCGCCACATCCCGGGATCCCGCCGGTGATCCCGGGCCGTGGTGCCTGACCAGACGAGATGTCGGGGTTCACCACGGCATGGAATTGCATTCGACATGCGGCGGCCGCTGGTCCCTCCGCTTCGGCCACTCACGTGGTGAATGTAATTCCACGCCGTGGTAACATCTGGGGGGAAACATCAATTTCCCCCAACAGACATTAGGAGATCACAGCCACCACGCGGAATTGAGCGTGGTTGACTGTGATCTCGTAACGTCTGAAAATACCCAGTATGTAAGAATTGGGGGAAACTATTTGATCCCGTATATTAATGGCTACCAAGAATGGCAATTCGATAACCTTCTACAGCAGCTTCTATGTGGTCTGGACTCCACCCGCTTAAGGTGAGTGGCCAGGTTTTGTCATGCAGTACTATGTCTTAAGAGAGCAGCCTTTAATGAGTAGATACCTCAAATGTATTTGATTTAGGAAATTGTACTCCATGGGAACTACTTACATATATGAAATATTTGTTTTTTCTTTGGTTCACCATGGTTGGTTGGTATTATCTGTTTGTTATTATGTTACATCTATATTTCTTTATTATATTATATTGTAACGTGGTTTTTTAATTATTATTATTATGGATATTGTAAAGACCCTTGTGGTTGAGCAATAAACTTAAACCTAACCTAACCCATAGTGTCCAGGTCATGAGAAGTAATAGTTCTACTCTGTTCCACGCTGGTCAGATCTCATCTGGATTACTGTGTCCAGTTCTGACCACCTCATTTTAAGAAGGACATTGACAAATTAGAACGGGTTCAGAGGACAGCAACAAAGATGGTCAAAAGTCTGGAAACCAAGTCATATGAGGAAAAGGTTAAAGGAGCGGGGTATGTTTAACCTGGAGAAAAGAAGTCTAAGGCCCTTTTCAAATGGGTGGGGAGGAGCTGTGGTGTTGGGTGGGGGTGCACCAGGGTGAATGTGTGGGGCGTGTGTGGTCTGTCACATGGATGCACACCCATCTCCACCCACCTCTGCTGATCTCTATGCACGCAGACACCGCCGTTTTGCCTAATGTCTTTGTGTGGGGGGGATTGGTGGAGATGGGTAGAGCATAGGAGTGCGTACAGCCGCCTAATTACCCCCACTGACTGTTGCATGGATTGCCCCCTGCCCAGTCACAAATGGGGGCAGGTGGGAGGGGGGCATCTTATGTGAAAAGGGACTGAGAGGAGACATGATAGCCGTCTTCAAATATCTGAATAGAACCAATGGACTCAAATTACAAGAAAGCAGATTTTGGCTAAACATTAGGAAGAACTTAAGAGCTGTTCAGTAGTGGAACAGACCGCCTAGGGAGGTGGTGGACTCTCCTTCACTGGAGGTTTTCAAACTGAGGTTGGACGGCCATCTGTCATGGATGCTGTAGCTGTGGATTTCCTGCATTGAGCAGGGGGCTGGACTAGATGACCTCTGTGGGTATTCCAACCCTAAGATTCTCTATGATATGTGGGATTGCACATGTGCAGTTTTAAATGACTTTTCCAAACTTAAATTATTTTCCCCACGTGATTATTCATGATTAAACGTTTTGTCATATTGGGTAGGGTTGTGAACTCCTATAGTTTTACTTACAAAAAGAAATACACCCCAGTTTGTTATCATAAGTGTATGAAAATGGATGAATAAGCAAATGATTGTTGTTTGCTTTCATCTGCTTTCATTTAATTTTTTTTAAAAAATAATGAAAACCCCATGCATGTGCAAAATGGCCGGCAGGGCTGTTGAGCGTTATGTGCACTGGAAGCATCACCGACATTTTGGAAAAGGGCAGGTGTTTTGCATTTGTGCAGACTGGCTGCACTTTTCGAAAATGGCTCCATGCGCAGAATGGTCCAGTGGCCATTTTGCACATGCACAGGGATTTTTTAATGATTTTTATATTTTTTACTTTTTATTAAGGTAAATGAAAAAGATTATTAAAACAAATGAAAGCAAATGTATGTTTGCTTTTTTATTTGTTTTCAGAACATTAGTTACTAAAATGAATGTGGCTCCATTCATTTTAGTAACTAAAAATGAAATGAATAGCACATCCCTGCTTCTATTTAAGCAGTGTAGAAACTCAATTCTAGAGCTGAAAGGAATATTCAAATTAAATTATGTATCCATCTGGTTTGGCTGCTCCGCTCTGTATCTTGTAGGTTGGCTATCCGACCAGCTTCATTATTGGATATGTTCTCTTTGGGTATGGTTCAGTCCAGATCAGTCTGGTTAGTGTCCTGTTCAGAGTTAGTTGTGGGCAGGGGGGCGTAGGTTATTCAGAATGGGGGCTTGTCTGTTCGGTCTCAGATCAGCTGTAGAGGATTGGTTTGGTCCAGACAATCAGTTTGTGTTGGGGGGGAGGGGTCAGTTCAGGCAGGGTGTGTTGGTTTTGTTTGGGGCCCTGGGGGTAGTGCTTGTTTTTTTGGATTGGGATCAGTCTGAGGGGGAAGTGGTTCAATTGAGAATGGGCCAGTTCAGATTAATCTGGTCTGACCTTGGGAGTATTGGTTTGGACCAAATCCACCAACCCCTTCCACAGACCAATCCTCTAAACCAGACCAACCAACCACTCCTCCTCAGCCATACCCCCACCCAGACACCTCTCCCCCATACCAGACTGAACAAAATACACAAACTGTATCAGAGATCCAATCAAGAGGACAATAACCACAAATAACCGATTCAGTATCCGGGTTCATTGTTACCTGACACCAACTTAACATCTTAGAAGCAGTGGCTCCAGGGATGTAGCTAGGTAGGAACAGGTCCTGGTGTTAGGGGGGACAGGGAATCCAGGAGAGGTTTCCACAGATATCGCCAAGCGTCACACACGTTACCCAGACACACTTCACAGTCAGTGGGCCCCACAGGAGTACTCTGGGAAAATACACCCCTCAGGATATTGGGTGGCCTGTAAGACTTCGTCAGAAGCAGGGCCCTTTCATCATCGGGGTAAGGGAACGCAACCTCGAGTGGAGCCCCTTCTTTCGGACTCCCTTGCATACACCAGTTGCTCCACATACACCGTGACACAGACAGGATAGGGGTTTGGGGGTTGTGCTGGTAGTGCAGGGCCACAGGGAAACAGAACCAGGAATGAAGGGCAGGTAATAATCTCTACACACAATACAGGGGCAGGGGCGGGGCCCAGACAGAGGCTAGGAAGGGGAGTGCCCCACACGCCCAGTTCCCTCAACCACCCCCGATACCACACTCACCGTACCTTTCCTCTTGCTTTCGCCTCGACCACTCTCACTCACACTCACACTCTCTCTCTCGCTCTCTCTCACTTCACACTTTGCTCTAGTCTCTTTGAATCGCTCGGGGCCAGTCTCACAGCGCTGCTGTTCTCCGGCAGTGCTATGTTCCCTCTGGCTTCCTTATATAAGTCTGGCTCCGCCCCCTCGTTCACGGAGCCTTGCTGAGCGTCGCGGTGCTGTAGCCACGCCCCCCAGGTCAGCTGGTGCTGTAGCCACGCCCCCCAGGTCAGCTGGTGCTGTAGCCACTCCCCCAGGTCAGCTGGTGGCATGGCTGTCAGTTCTCTCTGCTCCTGGTTTCCCCACGGTTTGTCCTTATCCCTAGGTTCTGTGCCTTGCCCCTGCGTTAGGGGCTCTGGTGTGGGGCTGTTGTGGTCTCCCACGGGGGCTTTTCCTGACCCTTGAGGGTCTCTCTGCTTCCTCGCCTTTTTCTGTTGCGCCCTGTGTTTCCCCCCGCCCCCTCCATCTCCTTACACCTGGTGCAGAAGATGGAATGGGTCCCCCTTTGGGGCACCCAACATGACTATATACTACATATGCAGAGGATGTGCCTGGTCCCCAAGGTCCTGGTGCAGTGACACCACCTACACATATGACAGCTAGGGTATTTCTGAAACTTAGTCCTTGGTTTTCCCTGGAAAACCCTGAGTTTCATGGTACTCAACTCAGTTTTCTGACATCCGAAGTTTTGAGGAATGGCCCTTGAAACTTTGGAACTTGGAAAATCTTTGGCTGAGTACAGGGAAGGGTGCTGGAAGCTGGTGCTAGAACCCTGCTCCACCTTCCCTGGCCCCTGCTGGCGAGGGAGAGAAGAGGCCAGAAGGGGCGAGGAAAGAGGGGAAGTGGAGGGCTAGCAGGGGCTGAGGGATAGAGTACTCGTTCTCTGGAAGGGCTCCAGCGATGCGTGGCTTGCTCCGGGCCAGGCAAATTTGAAAAATAAATAAATAAGCTAAGCATGCTCAGAAGGGTTGAATGGCCCTTTCTGAACGTGTTCAGACCGTCCCAAGATGCAGCTGGCAGCCATTCGGCCCTTCTAAGCATGTCCCAGCTCCCCACCCCCAAACCTTACCTGGTCCGGAGGAAGCCATGCATTCCCAGAGCCCCTCCAGAGGGTGAGTACTCTATCCCCTCATCCATCCTCTGCTAGGCCCACACCCCCTCTTCCCTGGCCCATTCCCTCCCCTCCCCTTCCTCCAGTTCCCTCTGGTCCCCTCTTCAACCCCCGCCCTCTGAGTTTCCGTGTATTCTCTGAGGGTCTGAGTTCTGATGTCTGAGTCCTCCCAAGAAGTTCAGAATGATGGTTGAGGACTCAGTCCTAGTACTCAGAACCTCAGGAATCCTCACAAGAACTCGGTGCAGGCCTAAGCTAGGGTTGAGATGGTCTTTCCTTTCTAAAGAGAAATAATGACCTTTTGGGAGTGTCCATTGGTAATCTGTCAGTTCCTGGTGATTCCACACTTCTGTCATTTTTTCTATCATTTTCATCACTTTCTGGGACTTCTTTTGGGGTGAGTTTCTGGGTGTTTTATGTCAGTTTTATAGTACTTTTATGGCGGTTTCCAGCACTTCCCTGTTACTTAGCTGGCAGTTTTTTGTCTCCACCACCCCAGGGAAGAGCACACAGGGCACCCACAGGGGTTGGGACCAGCCTGTTGCAGTCCCGTTCAATTTGCAAAAATAATGGGAAATGACGAAAACAGCGGGAAAGACAGTAAGTTTCCATGTTGTGTGAATCTTAGTGAATGTCCTGCTTCTGATGGAAACAGCACTTGCTGTGATTTTTCATTTCAGGTGTAATGTTAGCTGCACTCCTAAGTGTATTAGACAAGTAGGTAGGGGGACTTAATCTCTGACTGTCAGGAGCTGGAAATGAGCTTTAGGAAATGGATCACCCCATTATGACCTGTTGGCTGCTTCTCTGAAGCAGCCAAGATTGGTCACTGTCAGAGACAGGATGCTGGGTTCAATGGTCCATTAGACATGGAGGGGGGAGACAAGGAGAAGGGATATAGGGAGAGACACAGGATAAATAACATTCAGTGGATGCAAAGTCTCAGGTGCATATGCTTGACTTGGTGGTTGCAGTTAGGCAGGAGTCTGCGGGGTGGACAGACAGTAAATATTGAATGCAAGTTCTAACAGGTATCAGGAAAGGGAGCGAGGGTTTTGAGGAGGGATTTGAATGTGCGGAGGGAGGGGGCAAGGTGGATGTGGGGAGGGAGGGAGTTCCAGGTGTGGGGGGCAGCAAGGGAGAAGGGACGAAGGCGGTTAGGGGAGCAGGGGAGATGGAGGAGAGTGATGGAGGGGGCAAAGGAGGAGCAAAGAGTGTGTACAGGAGTGTGTAAGGAGACTAGGGCAGAGAGGTAAGGGGGAGCCAGGTTGTGAAGGGATTTGTACGTGAACACCAGGAGTTTTTGAAGGATGCGTTCTGGAAGGGGGAGCCAGTGAAGTGAGGAGAGGAGAGGCTGCACGTGGTCGAAGTGACGGGCTGAGTGGATGACTCTAGCAGTGGAGTTTTGGATGATGATAAGGAGGGACAGGTGAGAGCGGGGGAGTCCAATAAGGAGGAGGTTACAGTAGTCAAGGTGAGAGATGACCAAGGTGTGAACAAGGGTTTTGGCTGAGGAGACGGAGAGAAAGGGGCGAATCCGAGCAATGTTGTGGAGTGCAAAGCCACAGGACTTGGCAACAGAGTTGATGAAAGGTTTAAAGGAAAGATGAGTATCGAAGATGAAGCCCAAGCTACTGGCTTGGGGAATGGGGTGGATGGTGACCCCATCAATAAGGATGGATAGGGAAGAGGGAGAGAAAGGGTAGGGAGGAAAGATAAGGAGTNGGTGCTGTAGCCACGCCCCCCAGGTCAGCTGGTGCTGTAGCCACGCCCCCCAGGTCAGCTGGTGGCGTGGCTGTCAGTTCTCTCTGCTCCTGGTTTCCCCGCGGTTTGTCCTTATCCCTAGGTTCTGTGCCTTGCCCCTGCGTTAGGGGCTCTGGTGTGGGGCTGTTGTGGTCTCCCACGGGGGCTTTTCCTGACCCTTGAGGGTCTCTCTGCTTCCTCGCCTTTTTCTGTTGCGCCCTGTGTTTCCCCCCGCCCCCTCCATCTCCTTACACCTGGTGCAGAAGATGGAATGGGTCCCCCTTTGGGGCACCCAACATGACTATATACTACATATGCAGAGGATGTGCCTGGTCCCCAAGGTCCTGGTGCAGTGACACCACCTACACATATGACAGCTAGGGTATTTCTGAAACTTAGTCCTTGGTTTTCCCTGGAAAACCCTGAGTTTCATGGTACTCAACTCAGTTTTCTGACATCCGAAGTTTTGAGGAATGGCCCTTGAAACTTTGGAACTTGGAAAATCTTTGGCTGAGTACAGGGAAGGGTGCTGGAAGCTGGTGCTAGAACCCTGCTCCACCTTCCCTGGCCCCTGCTGGCGAGGGAGAGAAGAGGCCAGAAGGGGCGAGGAAAGAGGGGAAGTGGAGGGCTAGCAGGGGCTGAGGGATAGAGTACTCGTTCTCTGGAAGGGCTCCAGCGATGCGTGGCTTGCTCCGGGCCAGGCAAATTTGAAAAATAAATAAATAAGCTAAGCATGCTCAGAAGGGTTGAATGGCCCTTTCTGAACGTGTTCAGACCGTCCCAAGATGCAGCTGGCAGCCATTCGGCCCTTCTAAGCATGTCCCAGCTCCCCACCCCCAAACCTTACCTGGTCCGGAGGAAGCCATGCATTCCCAGAGCCCCTCCAGAGGGTGAGTACTCTATCCCCTCATCCATCCTCTGCTAGGCCCACACCCCCTCTTCCCTGGCCCATTCCCTCCCCTCCCCTCCCTCCAGTTCCCTCTGGTCCCCTCTTCAACCCCCGCCCTCTGAGTTTCCGTGTATTCTCTGAGGGTCTGAGTTCTGATGTCTGAGTCCTCCCAAGAAGTTCAGAATGATGGTTGAGGACTCAGTCCTAGTACTCAGAACCTCAGGAATCCTCACAAGAACTCGGTGCAGGCCTAAGCTAGGGTTGAGATGGTCTTTCCTTTCTAAAGAGAAATAATGACCTTTTGGGAGTGTCCATTGGTAATCTGTCAGTTCCTGGTGATTCCACACTTCTGTCATTTTTTCTATCATTTTCATCACTTTCTGGGACTTCTTTTGGGGTGAGTTTCTGGGTGTTTTATGTCAGTTTTATAGTACTTTTATGGCGGTTTCCAGCACTTCCCTGTTACTTAGCTGGCAGTTTTTTGTCTCCACCACCCCAGGGAAGAGCACACAGGGCACCCACAGGGGTTGGGACCAGCCTGTTGCAGTCCCGTTCAATTTGCAAAAATAATGGGAAATGACGAAAACAGCGGGAAAGACAGTAAGTTTCCATGTTGTGTGAATCTTAGTGAATGTCCTGCTTCTGATGGAAACAGCACTTGCTGTGATTTTTCATTTCAGGTGTAATGTTAGCTGCACTCCTAAGTGTATTAGACAAGTAGGTAGGGGGACTTAATCTCTGACTGTCAGGAGCTGGAAATGAGCTTTAGGAAATGGATCACCCCATTATGACCTGTTGGCTGCTTCTCTGAAGCAGCCAAGATTGGTCACTGTCAGAGACAGGATGCTGGGTTCAATGGTCCATTAGACATGGAGGGGGGAGACAAGGAGAAGGGATATAGGGAGAGACACAGGATAAATAACATTCAGTGGATGCAAAGTCTCAGGTGCATATGCTTGACTTGGTGGTTGCAGTTAGGCAGGAGTCTGCGGGGTGGACAGACAGTAAATATTGAATGCAAGTTCTAACAGGTATCAGGAAAGGGAGCGAGGGTTTTGAGGAGGGATTTGAATGTGCGGAGGGAGGGGGCAAGGTGGATGTGGGGAGGGAGGGAGTTCCAGGTGTGGGGGGCAGCAAGGGAGAAGGGACGAAGGCGGTTAGGGGAGCAGGGGAGATGGAGGAGAGTGATGGAGGGGGCAAAGGAGGAGCAAAGAGTGTGTACAGGAGTGTGTAAGGAGACTAGGGCAGAGAGGTAAGGGGGAGCCAGGTTGTGAAGGGATTTGTACGTGAACACCAGGAGTTTTTGAAGGATGCGTTCTGGAAGGGGGAGCCAGTGAAGTGAGGAGAGGAGAGGCTGCACGTGGTCGAAGTGACGGGCTGAGTGGATGACTCTAGCAGTGGAGTTTTGGATGATGATAAGGAGGGACAGGTGAGAGCGGGGGAGTCCAATAAGGAGGAGGTTACAGTAGTCAAGGTGAGAGATGACCAAGGTGTGAACAAGGGTTTTGGCTGAGGAGACGGAGAGAAAGGGGCGAATCCGAGCAATGTTGTGGAGTGCAAAGCCACAGGACTTGGCAACAGAGTTGATGAAAGGTTTAAAGGAAAGATGAGTATCGAAGATGAAGCCCAAGCTACTGGCTTGGGGAATGGGGTGGATGGTGACCCCATCAATAAGGATGGATAGGGAAGAGGGAGAGAAAGGGTAGGGAGGAAAGATAAGGAGTTCAGTCTTAGCCATATTGAGCTTGAGCTGACGTTGGGACATCCAGGTGGAGATATCAGAGAGACAGTTGATGAGGCGAACTTGGACAAGATGAGCCTACCCTCGGCCTTCCAGCCTCTCCGTTCTGAGGCCAACCACTTCCTGGGCTTCCACCTCCCTGGCAATCTATGGCTTGTGGCTAGCTAACTGCACCTCCTTCCCTCCCCTCCCTGGAGCCTTCCTCTGGTGGGCTAGCCAAGTTGAGCTGGAAGATCAGATTTATATAACTTCTTGCTCCACCCTGCTCAGGAGGAGCCAATTGGACTCAGAGTCAGTTGTAAAGCAGGATGGTACCCCAATAAGACTCTGCTTCAGCAAAGGCTTACCACAGGACTCCACTGAAATTCGTATATGTTAATTGTTTCAAATAATCAATATAAAGAGTTTCAGATGAGGAACACAGAATTAAAGTCTATTGATATGTTAGTGTCAAGAAGGGTTCCTGTGGTTTAAAAAGTTTTCCAGAAAAAAAATTTCCAGGATGTTTTGGGACAGGTCTGACACTCAAACTATCCTGTCTGCCTCTAAAGACCTTTCTTTAGTAGCTATTTTCATCATTCATCCACATGCACTTGCTTTTTGCTTTTTTAAAATTATTTTTTTAAACACTTAATTGTATTGACCCTTCAGGCAGATGGGAAAGACAAAAAATAATCAAGTAAACATGTTCCACTTCAGAACTTACTCTTGCCCAAAAGGTACAATTGTGTTTATTGAGTCACAACCGCAATGTGATTTAATTAACAATTAAGAGTAAAACAAAACCATAAATCTGTTATTTCTTTAATATCCAGAACACTGGTGCTGTCTTTTCTGGAAGAGTTGCAAAGATGGTAAATAAAATCTACTGCTATCCAAGTATCTCAGCATAATTAGTAGGGGTGGGACTTGGGGCAAAAAAACGGTTACCGTTTTACCGGTTACCAATTTACAAAAAATCGGTTTACCGGATTAAAACTGGTATACTGGTACCGGGTTTTTTCCATTGATTTCAATGGGGAACTGTCCCCATTTTCAATGAAAAAGAAAACCCCAATACCTCCCCCCTCCCAGGCTGCACGGGTGGAAGGGGGGACACCCCCCACCCACCCTGCCCAGCCTGGATTTTTTAAATTTTAATTTTAAGTTTTAACCCAAAGTCCATCTGCTACTGCGGTCTCCGGGCCGCCGCCACACCAGCAGCGGCAATTTGGAGCCTGCACCAGCAGGTAGTAGGTGATCCCTGGGGTGGGGGGTGGTTTAACACCCTCCACCCCAGGAATCGCCCACACCCCCACCCAGGGATCGCCTTACTTGACCCCCAGGTGGCAGTGGCAGCAGCAGCACGGAGCGGGTCTAGCTTTCAGTGCTAGTGGCTGGCTTCAGCACTTCACTAGGCCTTCCAGGGAAGGGTCGCAGGGCGGAGGCAACCTGGCAACCAACCACCCCCCCTTACAACCCACAGACATGGAAACAGGACCAGGAGCCCGACCCCCTGGAGGAGATGGGCAGAGGGCATGCGGAGGAGCAGGAGGAGGAGCAGGACCAGGACCAGGAGGGCTCACGTGGGAGGTGACCATACCACCAAGGGGGGCAATGGGGGCACAGGGAAACCCAGGACTTTATTAGGATCTGGGGGACCCTGGAGCATCAGCTGGAGCTAGTCGTCAACCAGCGGAATGAGCACATGTACCAGGAGATCGTGCGGGACATGGAGGCGGCGGGGCACCACAGGATAGTGGCCCAGTGCCGATCAAAGGTCAAGGAGCTCAAGAGGGGGTACAAGGCCATTAAGGACAACAACCAGTGGTCCGGCCACGGAGTCTGGACCACCCCCTACTATGATGCCCTGGACTGCATCCTTCACATGAAGGGATTCATAGTCGCCCTGTGCCTCGTGGGGAGTGTCGTGGTCCATGGCAGGGAACGAGCTGAGGTACCCTCTCGCTGCCCCAAGAGAAGGCACTGGGTCCAGGGACCCCATCCCCCAAAGAGGAATGCCCTGAGACCTCGGGGACCAGCAGGCCCCCCTCGCACACCAGCCCCAAGAGCCCCCACCCGATGTCTGACACGGGGGGATCCAAGGCCAGCACACAGGTCACCCACAGCCAGGGGACACAGGGGGACCACAGCAACACTGAGGGGCCAGCCTTGGAGGGTTCAGACACCGGCATCGAGGGTAAGCAAGTGGGTTAGAGGGGAGGCGGACCAGATGGGACAGGCTGAGAGGGGAACTTGACCCCCGGGCCACCCCCAGCAATCTCTGACACCCCAGACCACTGAAAGGGGCCCAGGGGACTGCCAGGGGACATGTGCCACCTACCCCCACCCCAACTGTCCCATATCTTCACAGGTCATGGCACGCCCTGGCATCCGGGACAGGCAGGGGAGAGGGACAGTGTCAAGAAGCTCCAGGAGCAGCCAGAGGTCTCAGATGAGCCCACTTGATGAGTGGGGGGGAGTGTGGGCTGGAGGAGGCTGGGCAGGAGGACCCGGGCCACGCGGTGCATGGGAGAGGGGGCCTGGATGCAGGGGACTGCAGGGGAGGACACCAGCCAGCACCCAAGGAGGGGCCAGGACACCCCCAGTTGCACCACGGGATGGGGGTGGGAGGCCAGGGTGCCTAACCATCCCCTACTCTGCACCCCAACAGGGCAACCCACCGAGTCCCAGCAAGCTTTTCCCATGCCCCCGGAGCAGCGGATGAGGGAGCACTGAGCATGGGTATGGCACCGAAGGGAGGAGCAGGCGGAGGACATTGTCCGCACCACCACCAAGCAGGGCAAGAGGATGATAGCGGCCATTGACCGCATGGAGGCAGCCACTGAATGGGCCATGCAGCAAGCAGAGGCCAGGGACCAGAGGTTTCAGGTGGAGGTTCTCCTTAAACGGAGGTGGGAGCACAGCAGGCAGATGGAGGCATTCGGGTGCCTGGAACAAGCCATTGACTTGATGGTGAGGGAGCACTCTGCCAAGATGGACCGGTCCCATGACATAAGCACCTCACTGCTGCTGCACGCAGGGACAATGAGCACGTATGTGATGGCAGTTGCCCCGCTGGGCAACCTGCCTGCCCTGGCCCCGATGCCAGGCCCCCCCGACACCCTCACTGCCACCGTCTCAGACTCATGCCTTCTGGGCCCGCACATCCACCTACCAGTCCCTGTAGGCCTTGGGAGGGAGCAACCACCCAGGGGGGTCCCGCTGGCCCCTGGTCCGTCCTCCCTCCCAACAACGCCTGCCCCTCAGGACACCCAGGTGTCCCAGGAAACTTTCAGGGACACAGACAGCAGGGGGAGGGAGCTCCTAGAGTTCCACAGTGGCCACCGGGCAGCTGAGGGGGAGGCCCCAGAGATGGGGGGAAGGGGTAGAGTGGCCTGAGGGGGGGGGAATGACACTGGGAGGTGGGTGGTGGTGGTGGTTGTGTGAAAAGTAGGAGGTAATCACAATAAAGGCATGTACACCACAGTCGCAGTCCTTTCTATGTTCATGGGACCGGGGCTGGGGGTGGGTGGGCATCTAGGGGTGCGCCCAGAGTGCTGGTGGGGCCCCCGGGCTGGTGGAGATGGTGGTGGGTAGCCTCACGCCTCTGCCTCCCAGCTGATCCACCAAGCCAGGGCAGCACAGATGCGCTTTGCATACCAGTACTCCCGTGGGTTCTCAGCATTCACATAGAGAGGCACGGGGTAGTCAAGGGCAGCCCCATTGGTCTCGCACATGTTGTGCAGAACACAGCAGGCCCCAATCACCAGGGCTGAGGTCTCCACCGTGTAGTCCAGCCGGCCCGCGAGGCACCTCCAGTACTGCTTGAGGGCCCAGAAGGCCCTCTCGACCACAGTCCTGCTTGCACACAGGTGAGCCCACACCTGCTTGCACACAGGTGAGCGGGTATTGTACAGCACCTCCACAGGGTTCCTGGCGACTGGGTAGGCCTTCATTAGCCATCGGGTGAGTGGATAGGCCGGTTCCCCCAGGATGCAGGGGGGCATCAGCACCCCCTCTATCTGGGACATCCCCATGTCCACGAAGTCCCCGCGGCACATCCAGGCATAGAAGGGAGATATGGTCATGATCTGGGCATCGTGGCTGCACCCAGAGTGGCCTGTGTAAATGTCTATGAACCAGCCCCGGTGGTCCACGACCTCCTGCAGCTTCAGGGAGTGATACCCATGTCAGTTGACATACCCTGAGACCTCCCCATCGGATGGGTGGAGGATCTCAATGTGGGTGCTGTCAACGGTGCCCATGACGTTGGGGAATCCTCCAGCCATGAAACCGGCCATCACGGCCTCCTGGTCCACCAGCTGGATCGCTCGGTCCAGGAGGATGCCCTCCACCGCCTCGTAGATATCTCGCAGAATCCCGGCGATGGTGCTCACCCCGACGCCAAAGTGCTGAGATATGAACTGGCAGGAATCAGAAGTTGCAAGGACCCAGACTCGGATGGCCACCTGCATGACTATGGGAATGGGGGCCCGCATGGGGGTGTGCTGCCGCTCCAGCCAGGGCGTTAACAGCTCCACAAGTCACAGGAAAATGCACCTGTCCATCCGAAAGTGCTCTCCCCAGGTGGCCTCGTCCCACTGAGCCAGCGCCCTGGCCCACCACCCCTGTGCCCGCTCCATGACCCATACCCGCCAGGCAATAGGCATAGCGAGCAGGGCTGTGTGCCCCATGGTCTCCCTCTACCACTGCAGCTGACTGGATGCCTCATGAAGCACAGCAGCCTGCTCCCGGGCGTGGATGAGGGCCTGTCGGGCCATCCCGAACACCTGCTGGGCCTTGCACCCATGGTGGGCTCTCTGGGCTCTAGCTCCTGACCATGTGCACCCGGAGGTGGGCGGCCAGGTGCACCTCTGCGGTCTGGATGTGCAGGAGGTCTGTATGCGAGCAGTACCATTCTGCGCAGATGGCTAGGTGCATCCCACAGGCACCCAGCCATCCCAGCTCTATGGTGAACGGTGCCCTGGGTGGGTTGGAGCCACATCCATTATAGGCTGGTGCCTGTGGTGCCCCATCCCCAGGTCATGACCTGGCAACTGTGAGGGGGGCCCTGGCTCACCTCTGACCCCCCCCCCAGCTGGATGGCCCGGCTCCTGCAGGGCGCCTGGGGTGGGGCGGCGGTGGGTGTCCTCTTGCGCACACCTGCAGTACCTGCACGGGGCCTGGCACATGGTCCAGCCTGTGCCCGGGCATGCGGCCGGCAGCAGCGGCATTCCTGCTGTCATCACCTCCCACCTCTCTGTGTTGACTGCCTGTTGTCCTTGCCGCCCTGATTAGTGTGTAGGCTATCTCTCTGTGTGTTTGGTTCCAGCAGCTGTGCTGGGTCCGCATCCCGTGCCTTGCTCATTTGCCGTGCCCTGTTGCGGTCTGTGGCCTTATTGCTTGGCCTTGGAGCTCCCCTGCTTCCCCTCCCATTCCTCCAGGAATTGTGGGGCCCCTCTTTCCTTGCATTTAGTATCATCCACTTGCTGGACCATGACTGGCAGTGCTTCCCCAGGACTCACAGGCCCCACCAACCCTGGTGCCCCCCATAGCTGAACCTTCCGCGAGACCATGGTCCTGTGTGACCTGTGGCATTCCCCGGCCATGCAATTGCTCCTGAGCTGCCCGGACAGCCTCACAGGTGCCTATGTGAGTCTGAGCTCCGGCCTGCGCTACTTTGGCTATGAGGCAG
Source organism: Sphenodon punctatus (assembly GCA_003113815.1). Taxonomy (NCBI): domain Eukaryota; kingdom Metazoa; phylum Chordata; class Lepidosauria; order Sphenodontia; family Sphenodontidae; genus Sphenodon; species Sphenodon punctatus. The sequence goes on from QEPC01003681.1 coordinate 2,763,604, forward strand.
GCGCCCGCAATTGCCGGCTGCATGCGGAGACGCTGGACCTGCGACCCTTTCCCAATGGGTGCATCCCGGAGATGAGGTGCTCGCATGTGGGGTGGTTAGCAGTGGAGACCATGTCTGCTCTCTCTGTGTGCATCCTGCCTGCCTACATGCCCTGTCTGGTGGAGGTGGGTCCTGCCCTGGCCGTGTCCTTCTTTGGCTGTGTCTACGGGGCCCATGGGTACTCACAGTCATGTGGGGTGGTCTATCACCACCTGTTGGAGCTGAGTCACCTTCCGTGGCCCCCAGCTGCTGACTCTGGGTTGTCGGAGCCCACCGGGGTGGAGCTGACGGTGCTGGCTGGTGTGTGTTCCCTATCCTATGTTCAGGTGGGGCTCGCCATGCAGGATCCCTTCAAGGCATACTACCTCATCGCCCACCACATGTCTTCACTGGGATATCATCAGGGCATGCTTCAGTGGCCCCACTTTGTGCACCTGGTGGGCCCCCTGCAACTGGCTGTGAGGCCCCCTATGCCTTCCGGGCCCTGGATGCTGGCCCTGCTGCAAGCTCCTGCCACTGCCCTGATGCTGTGGGTCACTGCCCACTCCCTTTGTGCTGTCTGGGGCTTGCTGCTGTGCTGGCTGGTTCCTGGGGTTCCGCTGCCCCTTCCTGTGGCTCTGGGCCCCCTCCGCGGGCCCCCCCATCTACCTCTGCAACCGTTGTTCCCCTCCATGGCTGCCTTCTCCTGTGGCTGTGTCCTGATCTCTGAGCCAGCTCCCAGCACCCCGGGTGCTGCTGTCCTTCATAGCCTGGGGGCAAGTCCCCCTGTGCCTGTGCCCCCCCGCCCCCTTGGGTGAATCTGTGATCGTGGGGTTCCAGGGGCCCCGGACTGCACCTCCTGGCTTCCTCCTGGGGTGTGTGTGTGTGTGGACTGGCTGCACTGCTCCTTGGCTCCAGCTCGCCTCCATCCCATTCATCGCACCCTCGCCAGCGCATGCAGTCCCTGACTGGCTCCTGGACCATTCCTGGGCCACTCCCTGGTTCGTGTGACATCCCCCTGTGCCTGTGCTCTGTCCCTGAGGGGTCTCCCCATGCCAGGGCTGCCTGTGTAGCTGTGGGGTTGCCTGTGCAACCTGTGCTGTTGTCAGGGTTCTGGATGCCATTCCCTGTCTCCTGCTCTGCCCCTGGGCCAATTCCCCCCCTTCCCTGGCCCTGGGTCCCCCTTCCCCCCTCCCCTGTGCCCATGTGTATTGTGTTGTCTGTCCCGCTGTGTTCCCCCTTCCCTTCCTTTCCCATGCGGGTGTGTATGTGCCCGGGCATGTGTTTGTCCTGTGTGTTCTGCTGTGACCTTGTTTTCTCTGTGCCTGTTGTGTGTGCCACCTTCAGCGGCTCTTCTCCCTTCTCCCCCTCCCTTCCCATTTCCTTTGTGTGGGTGTTTCCTTTCAGCCCTTCTGGTTTTGTTTGCCCTCAGTGGGCCATGTCTGCCTCCCGCACCTCCCCGGTGCCTTCTGGGTGTTTTGACCATGTCCCGGACCATGTCCCGGAATCGGCATCACGTCTGTTGCACTGCCCCAGGCCGTAGTCTGTCGGCCCAATTCCCTGCCATGGTCCCGATCACGTCACGTCTGTTTGGGTCTGTTTTGGGCCTTCCTGGACCACCGGGGGTGGTTGTTTGGCTTGCCACCACTGGAAATCCACTGTGGTGATTCGGGAGTCCATAATGTCTGAAAACACTCCACTTTAACCCCACTTTAACATTTCTTATTCATGTTTCAGGGCTGCATAGGGCACCAATATAGCCCTGAAACATGCATAAGAAATGTTAAAATGGTGTTAAAGTGGAGTTAGCATCATGTCTATTTTCACCCCTAGTCTCAAGTAAAATGCAGACAGAGGAAAGAGTTCTGAAGAACAAACAGTTGGCTGCTAGTAGGTCTGAAGTAAGAGCAGGTGATTTTATTCCACTGGAAAATATTGACCTTTCAGGAGTGAAGAGGAAATCTACCAACATTGTTTACATTTCCCATGATTTTTTGCTATTTTTCGCCTTTTTGGTCCTCTCCGGTAGTTTTCGGTTATTTCCATTAATTTCTGGCAATTTCAGTATTACTGATAATACAGAAAATTAACAAAAATACCAATAATAATGGAAAATACCAGAAATTACTGAAAGTCACAAAAAATGTTGAAAATGCCGGTAGATTTCCTCCTTGTGTGAATGAAGGCAAAAAAGTTGTTCCCCTCGGAAACAGCACTTGAGAGATTTTTTGTTTCAGCTCTAGCTTCTAGTCTCTTTGTATACACTTCTTAATACTTTATTAAAATGGAAAATACTGCTCTGAATGTCAGGCTATGTGTGTTCTAAACACCATTCAAAAACATACACTTTCCTGACAGCTGCAGAAGTTTGGGTTATTTGAAGCAGATGAGTTACTACTTTTACTCTGCTGGCATTATTTTTAGGCAGTTAGCTGCAATGCAACATCGTACTCAAAGAGAAGATAATATACAAAAGCAAACAGTGAATTATTTGGTGAAGCAGTTAATTAATTGTTTTTGCTGAGCTTGAAGATTCTTTCCATTATCTTTGAATCAAGCAATAAGGAGAGGCAAGAAGTGCACATGGGCCGCACATTTTCAAGAGTCTACTGTTCCCCACCCTCACCCTATTAATGAGCCGTAAAACTTAAAAAGAAACAGAGCTGAAAAGATGTTCGCCTCTGCAGATGTTTCTCATGAAACAAGGTCATGACTCAAACAAAATTTAACTTGGTGTTATTCTAAAAATAACAACAACAACAACAATAACAATAATATTTTGCATTGAATTTTTGCCCAGAACTCCATTGAATGATATACTCTTTGTACAAATAGAACCAGATTCTGTCTGGACCATAACCTTATGGGTGTGTGAAGGGAAAAGAGCAAGTCTAAAGCTTCTAATCCAAAATGGTATCATTCAGGCTTTGTGTCTCTGCCCTCGGTAGAACACAAGGTCTGATCTGTCCCTAATCTTATGAGAAACTTACAATTAAATCAACAAGAGAGGGAGGAAAAAATGGTATAGCTTGGGCTGGGAAAACAGCAATTAATGCTGAAACAAATAATTTTATATTTGCAAAGAGGATTCACATTTTGGATAGCTATCCAAATATATGACCTGTGGCCCTTTTGACACTGACACTCTAACACTGATAAAATGACTGTTACATTTTGTTATACATGTTGCAGGGCTGCAGGTGTGCTCAATGGGTACACTGCAACCTGTATAATAAAATGTAACATCCATTTTATCAGTGTTAGAGTGTCTGTGTCAAAAGAGCCAAACATCCATATCGGAACGGCTACTTACATATCTGCTGTTTCAGATATTTCATTTTGAATATTTAACTTATTTAATTAATTGAACTTTGTTAGGTAATTTCTGGAACTATCGATAGTAGTCTATTCCAGTACCAGTACCAAAATGACTAATATAGCTAAAAGTAACTGAAATGGAGTAACCAGAACAAATAACTGAAATGGACAAAGGAAGCAGAAACTAAGGCCACTTTCAGACACACACCCCCCCCGCATATTCTGGCTGCGGGAGGGAATGTGCAAGCCAGGATACGTGTGGGGTGCTGCCGGTCTGAAAGCCCCCCTGTGTGGCTTTCACCCACAGAGATACAGAGCAGGAAATCCTGCTTTGTAGGGGCTTTCAGACCAGCTGAACCCCATGCATTTTCTGGTTGCGCGTTCCCTCCCGCAGCCAAAATATGCATGGGGGGGTGGGGGGGAGCAGGTGTGAAAGTGAACTAATAATGCTTTGTCTTCTTCAGTGGGGTGTAGTGGACAAGGTGCTGGACTTGGACCTCGGAAGCCAAGGGTTCAAATCACGCCCTTGCCATGAACTCACTGGGTGGTCTTGGGCAAGTCACAACCTCTCAGCCTAGAGAGCCAGTGTGGTATAGTGGATAAGGTGCTGGACTTGGATCTGAGAAGCCAGGGTTTGTGTCCTGCCCTACCATGAACTCACTGGGTGACCTTTGGCAAGTCACAAACTCACAGCCTCAGTTCCCCATCTGTAATAAATGGGAATATGTTGTTTGTGTGTTCCCCTTATCTTTTGTCCATCTTAGATTGTAGGCCCACTGGGCAGGGACCTCTCCCTGAAAATCTGTGACTGCAAAGCGCTGTGTATTTATTATTTATGTATGCCTAGTAGCACCATAAAAACGATAAGTAGTAGTATCTGCTTCATTGATCCCAAATCACAGTGGGACAAATTCAAAGACAATGCTTCCATGGACATTCATTTTGACTCTAGACTGCATTGTCTCCGTTGTTGTTTAATATCTATATGCAGCCCTTGGGGGAGGTCGTGAGAGGGTTCGGGGTGCGTTGTCACCAGTATGCAGATGATACTCAGCTGTACCTCTCCTTTTCTACTGACCCAGACCCTGCCATCTCGTTGCTATCCCAATGTTTGGAGGCCGTGGCGGATTGGATGCGGCTGAGCAGACTGAAGCTCAACCCAGATAAGACAGAGGTGATGGTGGTGGGGAGGGCGAAGGGGGTGGTGGCCCCCCTAGTTGGGGGGGTTTGCCCTCCTGTAGCTCAGCAGGTT
>QEPC01003681.1:2773067-2783866 GCA_003113815.1 Sphenodon punctatus
ACAGATCCTTGGGGCACACCACTTTTTACATCCCTCCATTGTGAAAACTGGTCATTTAGTCCCACTCTTTGCTTCCTATCCTTTAACCAGTTACCAATCCATAGCAAAACACTACCGCATGATTTTTTAATTTTCTCAAGAGTCATTTATGTGGGACCTTAACAAAAGCTTTCTGGAAATCCAGGTACACTATATCTGCTGGGTTCCCCCTGTCCACATGCTTGTTTATGCCCTCAAAGAATTCCAAGAGATTAGTGAGGCATGACTTTCCTTTGTCAAATCCATGCTGACTCTTTGCCATTAAGCCATGTTTTTCAATATGCACAGTGATTCTGTTCTTAATGATAGTTTCCACCATTTTGCCCGGCACAGACTTCAAGCTTACCGGTCTGTAGTTTCTAGAGATCCCTTTCTGGATCCCTTTTTAAATATTGGGGTTACATTTGCCACCTTCTAGTCCTCAGGTACAGTGCCAGATGCCAACGTTAGGTTACAAAGTACTACTTGTAGGTTTGCAATTTCACATTTGAGTTCCTTCAGTACTCTGGAGTGAATACCATCTGACCCTGGTGATCTGTTCGTATTAAGCTTGTCAATTTGCTTTAGAACCTCCTCCAGGGTCATGCTGATTTGTGACAGTTCATCCAATTCATCACCTACAAAGTAGGGTTCCAGCATGGGTATCTCCCCCAACATCCTCCGCAGTGAAGACCGAAGCAAAGAACTCATTTAGCTTCTCTACAATGTCCGTGTCCTTCCTGAGTGCCCCTTTTACTCCCTGGTCATCTAATGGCCCAGCCGACTCCCTAGAAGGCTTATTGCCTCTGATATAATTGAAAAAGATTTTATTATTTGTTTTTGCCTCATTAGCAAGTCTCCTTTCAAATTCTTTCTTGGCCTGACTTATTAGCACCTTACAGTTATGTTGCCATTGTTTATGCTGCTTTGTATTTTCTTCATTGGGGCTAGCTTTCCATTTCTTAAAGGATGCCTTTTTGACTCTAATAGCCTCCTTTGCATCTCCATTTAGCCACAGTGGTAGACATTTAGTTCTCCTGCTACCTTTTTTAACTTGTGGGATGCATGCAATCTGGGCTTCCAAGATGGTGTTTTTTAAAGTTAAAAGCCAGTGCTGTACTTTTAATTAACTTTCTTCCTCCAGCAACGATGGGTATTTTCAGACGTTACGCAGTGAACTGAACAACCACCCCCCATGGACAAAAAAATCCCCGAACAGACGTGACAGGACCGGGACCATGGCAGGGAATCGGGCTGACAGATCATGTTATGTCGATCCCATGCCGTGCCGTACTCAAAGCACCCAGAAGGCACCTGGGCGGCTCGTCCTGGCTGCTGCTATGTGCCCTTTAAATCTCCCTCCCCAGCCTGTGTTGGTGCTTGTGGCCTGGCAGCGATGCTGTGTGCTTTGTCCCCAGCTGGGAATCATTTCCTTTGCTTCCAGTCGGTGGTTGCCGGCCAGACGTTACTTTTTGTTGGTTCCCGTCGGGAATCTCTTTGACCACACTTTTGGAGATGGTCCCGTGGGGAGCCCCAGAAGCGTGGTTGATTGACCCCATGTGGGTATTGACCGTGGTGAACATCTGGTGGCTGCCGAACAGACGTTCAGGGCGCTCTGAAAATACCCAGTGTCAAATTTGATTATATTATGATCGCTATTGCCTAGTGGCTCGACCACAGTTACTCCTTGCACTAGTTCCTGTGTTCCACTTAGGACTGGATCTAAAGTAGCTCCTCCTCTCATTGGTTCCAGAACCAATTGCTCTAAAAAGCAGTCATTTATGGCATCCAGATATTTTACCTCCAAATCCCGCCCCAAGGAGGCATTCACCCATTGGGGTAGTTGAAGTCACCCATTATTATTACATTCCCAGTTTTAGTAGCCTGTTTAATCTCTGTTAGCATTACATACTCAGTCTCTCTATTCTGGTCAGAGGGGTATAGCCCCACTGCTATACTCTTCTGCTTGATACCTGGAATTTCAATCCATAGGGATTCGAGGGAACAGTTTGCATCCTGTAAAATTTTTATTCTGCTAGTCTCAATGCTGCCCTTAATATACAGGGCCACACCACCACCAAGACAATCTCCTCTGTCCTTTCGATATATCTGATACTCTGGTATTACAGTGTCCCATTGGTTATCCTCATCCCACCAAGTCTCTGTGATGCCTATAATGTCTAGATCTTCATTTAGCGCTATAAACTCTCTCTCTCCCACCTTACTTTTTAGACTTCTAGCATTAGCATATAGCCATTTAAATGTATTCTTTTTATTCTTCTGCTTAATGTACACATTACAGGTAACTGAAACAGGTGCTCTGGAATCATTATCTTTCTGTTCTTCCCTGTGTTCCACCTGAAATCCCTTGCCATTTATCTTATCCTCAGTCTTAAGATACCCTACTTCCTAAAGTAACATCCTTTGGAGATGCCACAGTTTGAACGGTGTACTCGGCAGTGCCTGTCGGCTTTCCCCCAGGTTCTAGTTTAAAGACTGCTCTATCACATTTTTAATTTTTAGCACTAGCAGCTAGGTTCCATTCTGGTTTTAGTGGAACCCATCCCATTTGTATAGGCTCTCATTTCCACAGAAGGCTCCCCAGTTCCTAATAAAACTAAAGTCTTCCTCCTTGCACCAATGTCTCGTCCACGCATTGAGTCACTGGAGCTCAGCCTGCCTCTCGGGTCCTGCGCGTGGAATGGGGAGCACTTCCAAGAATGCTACCCTGGATGTTCTGGACTTCAGTCTACTACCTAGCAGCCTAAATTTGGCCTCCAGAATCTCCCTCTTACATCTACCTATGTCATTGGTTCCCACATGGACCATGACAACAGGATCCTCCCCAGCACTCCCTAGGATTCGGTCTGTGTGTTCCGTGAGGTCCACAACCTTCGCACCAGGCAGGCAAGTTACCATGCAATCCTCACGGCCACCAGCAACCCAGCTGTCTATATTTCTAATAATCGAATCCCCAACTACCACAGCTGTCCTTCTGGGCACACACCTCTGAAGAAATATCCTCAGTGTGAGAAGAAAACGCATATCCTGGAACACAGGTCCCAACTACAGGATCACTTCCCACCATTCCAGTCTGATGCTCTCCTCCCTGGAGACCTTGCCCCTCCAAAGCAGCACAGGGGATGCCAGAGTGGAGGAGGGACCGTTCTACTATGTCCCTGAAGGACTCCTCAATAAACATCTCTGTCTGCCTCAGCTCCTCCAGCTCTGCCACCCTAGCCTCCAGAGACTGTACACACATCATCTGAGAGCTAGAAGCTCTTTGCACCAGGTGCATACATACGGCCTCTCTCCAACAGGAAGATGTGACATTCAGTGCATGTGACATTCAGTGCAAAAGGCTGGATAAACCCCATCCCGCTGCTGGACATCCACATCCAGCCCTGAGGAGGCATTCATCCATTGGGGTAGTTGAAGTCACCCATTATTATTATGTTCTTAGTTTTTTATAGCCTGTTTAATCTCTGTTAGCATTACATACTCAGTCTCTCTATTCTGGGGGGTGATAGTATAGCCCCACTGCTATACTCTTCTGCTTGATACCTGACATTTCAATACATAGGGATTTGAGGGAACAGTTTGCATCCTGTAAAATTTTTATTCTGCATCTTATGTAGGGGGATGCACATTCCTTTCATAGCATGTGATGTGCTTCATTCAGTGCACTAAATGCCCCAATGTGGGTTGATCAACATCTCCCAGTTTAGGGTATTCTAGGAAAGCACAAACCCATTAGCAACATGGGCATTTCCTTTCTGCTGTAAACACCTGGCCTACATTGAGACCAACAGCAATCACACTAAACAACTTATTTTCTCCTAGCTTACTTCCTGAAATCTTAAAAAGCATTGCACTCATATCCAGTGAAATGATAAGCTAAGCTGTCGAGCAAGCAGTGGAAACATTCTTCTGTCGCTTGTGTATGCGCTCTAGGGCAAAGCATACCATTTTTAGAGTGGAATGAGATTTTTAAAAAAAGAAAGAAAGAAAAAAATACCATTGGAACCTAATTTGGTGTTTGCTTGCTTGTTTGTTTGTTTTTAGAGTATTACTTAAGATATATTAATTCATGGACAGTGTTTGGACTTTTGATTGAATTCAATTTATGCTTTTGGAAATCCTCACTATATCAGCTTCTAGGAACACAACCACAGCACCTCCCAGTCTGTGCCAAAAACTACTAATGGCAGTGTAAAGATCTAACAAATAACCAAGGAGATAATCTACATTTTATGCATAATTCAAGGGTTTAATCCAAATTTGGAAACAAATTATTCTGGATGAATGACCCAATGCTCAAGGAATCTGTTATAAAACTCTTTCTTTCCCTGTGCTCTCTCCCCTTATTATAATACCTCCACTCGTTCTCTACATATTATATTACCTCTCTTCAAATAGTTTTGCTATATTATCCTTTCATGCTTGTGTCCTAAAGTTATGCTCTGTCTCATTCCTCTTCATTGACCTGCCTTTTTGAAATTCAGCATCTCACTTTCTTTGGATTACACCCCCACAATCTTTCCATGGCAGTATCAGAGCATCCTGCTGTATTGCCTGACTTCGGAATATAGTAGTCTATGACATTACACTTCGTAGAACATTTCTACATCTCTATTGTATGTCTCATATCAAGTTGATTTGAGCTTATTTAAAAAAAACAACCAAATAACCATATTTAGCTTCAATGAATGGTAGAAGAAGACCTCATTCAGACGTGTGTTTAAATCGCACAGCTGCTTTGGCGGCATCGTGTGATTTAAAGAACCCCGCACTTCCGGGTTGGTGTGAATGCGGTGAGCGCGCACATTTCCACCTAGCCCGAATGTTTGGAGCGTGGTTTGAAAAGCTGCTCGGAGCAACTTTTCAAACCACGCTCCAAACATTCGGGCTAGGTGGAAATGTGCGCGCTCACCGCATTCACACCAACCCGGAAGTGCGGGGTTCTTTAAATCGCATGATGCTGCCGCCGCAGCTGTGTGATTTAAACACACGTCTGAATGCCACCTTAGAAGGTCCAAGGGTATGCAGTTCTGTTACTCCTATCCACTATTATGACTCTCTGTGGCAGTTCTCTCTTCATTGCATTGGCTTTCCTTGAGAGAAGCTACATTATCTGGAAAAATTAAATAAAATCCATACTTCAGATTCACACCAGGCTTGCTGGTATTCAGAAGATGGATACTTAGGGCTGCAAGCAATTTGTTCTCCTCCTTTGCGCTCAAGTAAAAATAGCTCGGCATATATTTTTTTTAAAAAAAGTTTAAGAAGTTTGTGGAAGTGACCACCTACTGCAGAAGCTCCGTTGTTAAGCTGCCATAGGTTTTCAATAGTACTGCGAGTGGAAAACACAATTTTGTGCTCTCTTGTGCACTGTCCCTAATATATAAGGAATGCTCCCCATAACTACCCACAAGCCTACAACATAGTCCTCTTTCAAATCTTTTCTTAAAGCTACTCCTTGCATTGATGCCAATCCTAAACTAGATAAGGATAAGTTAAGGTGGAGATAAGGATTAGGAAGTTGGCATGCTATGATGACTTTCTTTTAGGCAAGCCATTGCTATCTCAGTGTTTCCTCGTGCTCCCTCAGGCCACAATCCACAAACCACTTCATTTGAAGTAGTCCCATTTAAGTACTGGGGGACTACTTCAGACGGGTAGTTTGAGGATAGAGCTGAAATGAGTAGCCGTGAAAATGGGTATACCCATCAAATTTGCGGGACTTGATTTGACCCACCACCTCGGATACTAATTAGTACTCGATTAGTGTCGGACAGATTACCCAAAGTCCTGTTTTACTGACTTCCAGTCCCAGACTTCTGGTACTGATTTTCTTGAGTTACTGTCATGTTTTCCGCTATTTTCCCATGCCAAGTGGTAAATGGTAAATCAATAAAGCTAAAAAATGATTTTCTGGTTAAGCAGGTACCCAACATGGTACTTGAAATTACAGTTATTACCCGTAGGTATTTAATCAGGTACCCGTTTCAGCACTATTTGAGGATTGGGACCACTGTCATTGTATCCTCCTATGGATTATTTCTTTTATATTTAGATTGGAAGCCCCTGGGGGAAGGAATAATCTTTTGTTTGTTTTGTTTGGATTTCTACATCCTCATACAGAATTTACAAAGATCAGAGAGCATGAGAAGAATGGAGATTTAGTTTCACGTGCCTTTATATTCATATTCAGCAATTGATCTTGTCCTGACAGTGAAATGGCTTTGTTTCCTGGGGTTCTGTTTCCTTGTGCTCCCTTAGGCCACAATCCTTAATCTTTGGTTAATCTTTGAAGAATTCACTGCAATATGTCAAAAGGAATATCTGCCTTAATGAGCCACTAGATTCATGTCCAAGTTACAAAGGAATTACTGCACTAGATCAAATCAGTGCTCATCTATAGGGCTGATGCGGCAGGAGCTTTTACCATGCTGCAATTCCATTCCTAAAACTGGGCATCCGACGTTGCGCCCCATGGAATTCCGCTCGGCACCTCCGTGATTCTGCATTTGCCACTAAAAGAATCCTCAGATGCGGTATTTATGTGCTTTATTGCTTTTTCTGATCATCACCATTGTCACGTACAATCGGCGGCCTTTTTCCACCTTCCGCCAATTTAATATATGAGAGACAGTTATGAGAGTTTATCACAGTTCCGCAAAGGGAGTATGCAGCGCTGGTATGCTGCTGCGCATGTGTGTGCTGTGCTGACTGCTGGTGGTGTACTGTTGTCCTTCTGTGCCGCAGTCACTGCCCATTCTTCTCAAATACATGCATGCACATGTTCTGGGTTGGAGTTCAAGGAACGGTATTTTTATTTAATGGTAAATTGATCTTTTATGTAAACATAAATTGACCTCCAAACTAATTTTTTTGAGCAAAACTCCTGGTGGGCGTTTAAGGTGACATGTGTATTGGCTGACCGAGTCATTTTTTACATCATCGGACCAGTACAGAAAGTTGAAGGAATGAAGTCCATGCAGAAGAGTTTGTTACAATCCTCATTCCGCGCACTTCCTCAGTCAAGAAAAAGTCAGAACAAGAACAACAGAACTCTGTTGGAGGGTGTTTTCAGACTTTATGGGCGGGTGGTTCACCACAGTGGATTCCCAGTAGGGATGAACAAAACAACCACCCCCCAGGGCAAAGAAAAGCCCCAAACAGATGTGACGGGACCGGGACCGGGACCATGGCTGGGAATCGGGTTGACAGATCACGGATCGGGGCAGCGCAACAGACATGACGCCAATCCCCAGCCATGGTCAAAACTCCCAGAAGCCACCGGGCAGGGGCAGGATGCAGACATGGCCGCCCGAAGGCAAACGAAGCCAAAAGGCACAAATGGGAACGCCCACACAAGGGAAATGGGAAGGGAGGGGGGAAGAGGGAGAAGAGGCTGACAGGTACCACACACAGCAGGCATACAGACAGCGGAGCCACAGTGGAACACACAGCACGACCACACACCGGGGCACACACACACACACACAAGGGAAAGGTCGGGAAGGGGGGAAAGGTCGGGAAGGGCCCCAAAAAACCACAAGGAACTATGAGAGCAGGGGGGGGGTACATGGAAGAGGGGGGGACCGCAAAGGGGCAGGTCAGGACACAGGCTGCAGCAACCCCCACCCCCACAGCAGCAAAGTCCACATAGGCGCCCCCACAGCAACACAGGCAGTCTCAGAAAGGGGGGGCCAGGACCCCGGGACCAAGGCATGATGGGGGCCCGCAACGCACAGCGAGCCGGGCGGAGACGGTCCAGGAGGAAAATGGTGGCACCACAGTCACAGAGGGGCAGATGGAGGGCAGCCAGGACAGGCGGAGCTGTGCTGCAGGTCAAACGACACGCACCCCCCCCAGTGGAAGCACCGTGACCCAGTGCAGGTGCGCCATAACCCCCAGGTCACATAAGCACCCAAGAGGGGTGGGGGCGTGCAGCAGGTGGCAGCGCCAGCGGGTGTGGACAGGTAGCTGCACAGGGGTGGGTCAGAGAGTCCACACAGAGCGCGGACACTAGGGAGGCAACCACAGAGGGGGGCCAAGGGGTGCAGGCATACTGGGGCGGTGGGGCCCGGAGGGGGCCCAGGGCCACAGGCAGGCGCAGCAGCACCCCGCGAAGCAGGCTGGAACACACCACGGCAGAGACATCAGGGCGGGAGCAGCCAGCGGGGACCACCCCCGCTGGACTGGGGCAGGAGTCCACACGGGGCCAGGACACCAGGGGGGCTGGGAGGAGCACAGGGAGTCACAGGCTGCCACTGGGGGCCACTGTGGGCCCTGGGCCAGGGTGCCCTGCCCGGTGAACCAGGTGGGGCCAATGGATCAAGCCCTGGTGGTACCCCAGCATGGACATGTGGTGGGAGATCAGGTAGTACACCTCAAAGGGATCATGCATGGAGAGAGCCAGCTGGACGTCCACACAGGACCACACCCCCAACAGGGCCGACATCTCCACCATGGAAGGCTCCGGCACACAGCAGGCAGCAGAAGGGGACCAAGGAAGATGTCCCAGCTCCAGCAGCCGGTGGTACACCGACCCACGGGTGCGCTGGTACCCACACACCCCATGAACACAGGCAAAGTAGGACATGGCCAAGGCAGGGCCACCCTCAGCAAGGCACACCATGTAGGCGCTCAGCCCACACACAACCAGTGCAGAAATGGTCTCAGCCCCGGACCAGGGCACATGAGAACACCGCTTGTCCAGGATGCGCCCCTCAGGGAAGCGAACCAGCCCCAGGGTCTCCGTATGCAGCCGGCAATCACAAGCACTCACCTCATAGCCAAAGTACCGAAGTCCAGAGCTTAAGCTCTCAAAGGCACCCACACGGCTGCCCGGGGTGCCCAGGAGCAGCTGCATGGCTGGGGTATGCCACAGGTCACAAAGAGACATGGTCTCGCGGAAGGTCCAGTATGGGGGGCCCCATGGGTGCTGGGGAGTGGGAGCCCTGTGGATGGGCAACCAGCCATGGTCCGGCACGACAGGGAGAATAACACAAAGGAAAGGGGGGCACACACCCCCTCCAGGGCCGGGAGGGCCTCCGAGGGGTCCCAAGGCCAGGGAAAGTGGCTGCGGAGTGCGGACCACAACATTGTAGCATAACAGAGCGAGGCATGGGGTGCGGACCCAGCACAGCTGCAGAACACAATAACGATCACACTGTCCGGCTACTCGCACCTCCAAGGCCATACTGTAGCAAACAGGGGTGGGAAGGGGGGGTGGGGTGGCAGTGGAGATGGCAGATGGAATGCAGCTGTCCAGGGAGCGCCCCCCCGGGGGGGGCCACGGCCGCCATGGGGCCCGCCCCCAGACAGCCCTGCCATCAGAGGACCTGTATAACTGCTCCCATCCCCCCCTTGGGCTCCACCACCATGGAGCGGGACAGGGCAGCTGTCTATTGGGTGTACCTCGCGCTCGCAGCCGAGTGGTTCCGCGACCACACCGAGCAGCTGCGCCTCCTGACCGCTGAGGTGCAACTGGCCATCCGGTTGCGGGTTGCCCTGGCCCAGATAGCTGCAAGGGGCCTCCAGGGAGGCCCGTGCTCAGCTCAGGGTGCAGAAAATCTCTGGGGCGTCTTGGCAGGCTGCGAGCCGGAGCTGGACCTGGCCCGCGGTGCTCCAAGGGACTACCAGGCGCCTCCTCTGGGCAAGGGAGACCATGCGCCGGGCAGCCCTGCTCGCTATGCCCATAGCCAGATGCCTATGGGTCGCAGAGCGCCCACAGATGTGGTGGGCTAGGGTGCTGGCCCACTGGGAAGAGCCAGAGTGGAGGGCCCACTTTAGGATGAACAAGAGCACCCTGCTCCGCCTAGGAGAGCTCCTCACACCCTGGCTGGAGCAGCAGCACACCTCCATGTGGGACCCCATCCCCATGGTCCAGCGGGTGGCAATAGGGGTCTGGGCCCTCGCAACTCCTGACTCATGCCGGTCCGTGTCCCAGCACTTCGGGGTGGGGCTCAGCACTGTTTCCTGCATCCTCCAGGATGTGTGCGAGGCGGTGGAGGGCGTGCTCCTGGACAGAACGATCCAGCTAGTGGACCAGGGGGCCGTGATGACGGGTTTCACGGCTGGCGGTTTCCCCAACTGCATGGGAGCCGTGGACAGCACCCACATAGAGATACTCTGCCCAGCCGCTGAGGAGGTCCTGAAGTATGTGAACAGGCATGGTTACTATTCCCTGCAGCTGCAGGGGGTGGTGGATCACCGGGGCCAGTTCATAGACATCTACACAGGCAACTGCGGCCGCAGTCACATCGCCAGGATCATGACCATCTCATCCTTCTATGCCCAGATGTTCCGGGGGACTTTGCGGACATGGGCATGAGCTGGATCGAGGGGGTCCCGATGCCCCCCTGTATTCTGGGGGACCCTGCCTACCCCCTCACCCACTGGTTGATGAAGGTTTACCCTGTACCGAAGACCCCTGCGGAGGTGTTATACAATACCTGCCTGTGTTCCAGCCGGACTGTGGTGGAGCGTGCCTTCGGGGCCCTCAAGCAGTGCTGGAGGAGTGTAGCTGGGCGCCTGGATTACACTGTCTCGACCTCGGCCCTGGTGATCGGTGCCTGCTGCGTGGTCCACAATATCTGCAAAACCGAGGGGGAAGCCCTGGAGTACCCCGAGCCCCACCGGCACCCCGGTCCCGTGCCCCTGTATGTGAACGCTGAGAACCCCAGGGAGTACCATTACGCAAAATGGATCCGGGATGCCCTGGAGAGGCATATCGCCCAGGGGGGCCCAGTTGTGAGGGACTCCCCCCC
>QEPC01003681.1:2807234-2821492 GCA_003113815.1 Sphenodon punctatus
TATTCAGGCTAGTTCTCTCATGCAAGTTTTGAAGTGCAATCCACAAGCTTCTTGCTGTGGTCTCACTTCTTATATGGATTAGCTAGTCATCTTCTACCAATAAACTTATTGTAGCATTTTCTAACCTGTCCTTTTTATCCCATTCGTCATGATTTGCTGCTGGTCTGTTTGTGGTAATCACCTCCCATAGATCATCTTTAGACAGCAGCATTTCCACTTTAAACTTCCACAATTGGTAGTTTACATTGTTCAGCTTTCCTACCGAAAGTTTGAGCTCTGAGCTGCTTGCCATACTTGCTTCCCTCCCTTTCTCCTTCTGGGATTTAGGCCTTCTTACACACATTCAGTATGTGTCTCTGTCTGGGAGTTTCCTTTCACAGTCTGCACTCCTTCTGGACTGCTTCTAGTCTTCAAAATTGCCTTTAAGATATCCGCCCATAACCTATTGTAGAGTTAGCTTTCTGTTGAATAACACACAGCAGAAGTTTCTTCAAAACAGAACATTACTAAGAACTCAGAAGACATGCTTCAGTACTTTACAGACAGCATGGGACAAGATGGAGGACAGAGAGAGGAGAAGAGAGGAGACAAGGAGAAAAAACAAACCTGTTTCATCCCCTGACCCTCCCTCTACTGGACAAGCCCCATATTAAGATTGCAGGGCTTGCAATGGGCTTTTACTTGTGACGGTTGCACAATTCAACACTGATAGCCTCTGGTTGGTGCTGGAGGCCTGGAGAGGGGCTATTTCTGTGGGGCCCTCTTCCCGCTGGTGAATCTCAACTCCCAGTGTGGCTGCTTCTGACGCTGTCAGCACCATTTTTGAAAATGACCGCGCATGCGCAGCATGGCCATGGTGGCCATTTCTTGCATGTGTAGTTTTTCTTAATATTTCTGACCGGTGAGGCCCTAAGAAGGCTACACTGGGCACTTGGAGCACCACTAGACTACAATGCCAAGAGGGGAAAAGGTAAGTTAATTAAATAATACCCCTCTCCCTCCCCACCCAGCCACCACTGCCTCCAAGCAACCCTGCCCAGTGTAGTACGCCTCCCCTTAACTGTAGCAGGCACTGGGGCGGGCACAGGCAGGGTCCCAGGGAAGGTGGGTGCTGGGTAGGACCCCTGGGTAGGGACATGGGAGGCAACTACCCCCCTCTCCACCCATACTTGGCCCTGGTATAGGGGAGGCAGAGCTGGGACTCTCTGAAAGTTCCTTGGAGTGGTGCCAGTGCCGCTCCAAGGAGCTTTGATAGACCAGTTCCAGAGGAACTGATCCTTTTGGATTGTATCCCTCGGCAGGGTCAGATTCTTCAGATCAATACTCTTGGTCCAAAAATCAAGCCAATCTTATTGAACCAATTCCAATATTCCCATCCCTAGTCTGCAACCCATGCTTCATAGATCATTCAGACCATGATTTTGTTCCAATTTGTTGTATTTTCTCTTTATTCCCAGATTGTGATCCACATGGAGCAGTGACCTGTCTTTAATTAATGATTGTACAGTGCCAGGTACATTGCTTGTGCTATATAAAATAAAAATTTACATCTATGATTTTTTATTTTTAAAAAAAATTTGTTTAGACAAACAAAACAATTATAAAAGGTATTTGTGGTTAGTTTCATGTTCTTAAGATGACTAGTGAAGAGACATTATTGCTGTATATAGGCATAATCTTCCCTCACTAAAGTCAGTGGGAGCTGAGCCAATGACTTCACTGGATTTGTGGATTGTGTTCAAGGAGAGATTTTGATTTCAGAGAGTTCCTCCCCACTCCTGCAAGTATAAAAGACTTGATGTTTTTTCTCCTCTTTCAATTACACAGCTGTGGCAGTGGAAAGTATTCCTTCTGAATGAGGAGTTGCATGGCATGTCCCTCTCCTGCAAATGTAGATATTATATAACACACTCTCATCTGACCAGGAGAAATCCAGGGATAAGCAGGCCTCCAATCTGAGGGAATTCCACAGCTGAGGCATAGCCACCAAGAACGCCCTTAGTGCCGTCGCCACCTGGGACTTCAAGCTGGGCATCCCCAGCCGACCACAAGGGTCGCCATGAAACCTGGGGTCTGAGGCGGTCTTGCAGGTATCTAGGGATGGGCATTTGTATTGCTTTCTTTTATTTATGAAAATGAATGGATCCCATTTGTTTTTGTAAATAAGGATACAAAAACAGATGAATAAACAAATAATTGTTGTTTGCTTTCATTTATTTTCATTTTTAAATTAAAATATACAAAAAAATGCTGTGCATGCACAAATGGCCACCAGGGCTCTTCTGTGCATGTACAGAATTGTCCATCATACATTTGTACACATGCAGTGTATTCTAAAATGTTTTTCAATTATTTTTAAATAAAAAAACAAATAACGAAAATGAATGGGTCATTTACAAACCCCCCTGAAAATGAAGGGGTTTTTGTAAATGAAAACTAACACTAGGATGAAAACGAATAATGGAGTGCCTTCTGCACACCCCTAATAGTCAGTCACTTTGGACTTAATGGTATAATGTTTCCCTGAACCTTGTGGAGGATAGGGGGGATGACTGTGGAGGTGCTGAGACCGGTCAGTGACATAGCTACCATGGCGCAAGGGGGCTCAATTGAGCTCTGGACCTGGACTTTGGGAGCTGGAAGGGAGGACTCAGCACTAACCCCTACCCTGTCCACTTTTTCTTAGGGGGACCATGACTGGG
This sequence comes from Sphenodon punctatus, assembly GCA_003113815.1. Classification (NCBI taxonomy): domain Eukaryota; kingdom Metazoa; phylum Chordata; class Lepidosauria; order Sphenodontia; family Sphenodontidae; genus Sphenodon; species Sphenodon punctatus. Next base: position 2,809,937 of record QEPC01003681.1, read on the forward strand.
ATCGAAACTTGGGCCCCCCAAAGGCATGTTATGTCACTGAGATGACCAAGGGGGAGGCTATGATAGAAATGTACAAAAGCTAGTAAATAGGGAGCTGTTATTTAATAGACCAGGACATTTCTTTCTGTTTGAATATCATTTTTCGGAGGAAGAACTGTAGCAGAAATGAAAGATAGTTTGGGGAACACACACTTCCCCCCCTTTGATTAAAAGACCCAGCTTGCCATTTTTCTATCCTCTCTCCAGTGACCCAAGTTAACAAGAATCTAATTGTACCAACCCCTTATGAGATCATCCAAGATAGCATAGATTGCTCTTGAAGTTAATGGTCACTTGTCAGCTGATAATACAGAGTCACCACTAAGCGTTCTTGAAGCCTGATTCTGCAAAGACTTATTTTTTACTGTGGTATATAACCCCATTCATGGTGGAAAAGTTCAGCACCTGTGTAAATCTATAAAAGGTTGAATCTTTAGGATGACTAGGTTTCTTTTACCCATGCAACAGCTTCCAGTTGAATTAGTGCTGAGGAACACTTGTGACTAGAGGTGTGCACCAGGCCCTCATGTCGTTTTCATTTTTCATTTTTGTTTTTGTTATTTAAAAATGTTGTTTTCGTTATCATTATTAATGACAATGTCGTTTTCATTTTCGTTATCGTTTTTGGTATCATTTTTGGTATAGTTTATGTTATCATTTTTGGTATCATTTTTGATATCATTTTCATTATTGGTATCAATATTGGTATTGATATCTGTATTGATATTCATTATCGTTATTGATATCATCATTGATATGGTACCATTTCAAACAAAGATTTTATTTTTGATATCAGTATCCTTATTGATTCCTGTGCATAACTAATATTTATTTAAATCTAAGGGAGACAGCGGAAGGAGAAAGGAAAGCTATCTATTATATAATCAATTATGTATATAACTATTCTAATCTATATATCTATAATATATATCTATATCAAATATATACTACCTATCTCTATATAATGTACAGGGGGGAGAAGGGCAGGGAAAGGGAGAAGGTAAAATGTAGGGTATGAGGAAGGAAAGGTATTGGTGGGAATACCTAATAAATAAATAAATTAATTAATTAATTAATAAAATAATAAAATAATACAATGAGGGTTAGGGAGGATTTTTTATGTGCAAGCACCACAGTTCTTTAAATGCAATATGACAAGCAGAGCTCTCACACAATGGAGAGAAAAAACCTGGCCCTCCCATTATAAAGGGTTGCAGTGCCCTCCCCCAGAGCCCCTCTGATTGGTTGTGTGAGGCAGCAGGCATTGAGCAATCACAAAGTCCCATGAGACTTCTGGGCCTGCTTGTGCTGCTCATTGGCCAGGGATACATCCATCAGATACTGCTGAGCTGCTCGCCCCTCCCAACACAGGCACAGTTCAAATGTTCAACCCTGTTAAGACTTCGAGATATCTGCTCCCTCCTCCCCTCTCCACATTTCCCCTCCAAAACCCAACTGCCACAGCACTAATAATGACAACGATAACAACATTGTCATTTTTGTTTCTTCTTATCATTTTTGTTATCGTTTTTGGTATTGTTTTTGGTATCGATATCGTTATCATTATTGATATCGTTATTATATCATTATTGATATCGTTATTATATCATTATTGATATCGTTATTATATCATTATTGATATCGTTATTATATCATTATTGATATCGGTATTCTTGGTTGTCATTTTTTTTATTCTCGGTTGTCGTTTTCATTATTGTTGTCGTTATTCTCGGTTGTTGTTTTTGTTATTGCAATAACGAAAACAAAAATGTCAATTTTCGTTATCGTTATTGTAATAATAAAAATGACATGCACACCCCTACTAGCAACATCTCAGCAGGGTGTTTTTAAACAAGTATCTCCCCACCCATCATGCATGTTGCAGGGGTGCATCAGAGTCCTATACAGCCCTGCAACATGCATGATGGGTAATGGGTGGGGCGGCGCTTGTCTAAAAACAACCTAGCTCTTTCACAGGTAACTAAACAGAAAGAACAGGTCAGGATTAGTATTCAATCCATCTTCTCTTTTTTCTTTTTCTGAACATGTTAGAGAATTTCTATTGCCTCTGTATATCAGTAATCTGTCTCAGAATTCTTTGATATATTAACTATTTGCCTTAGAGCGTCTTTCTATGCCAGCTTTAGAAGTTCTTTAGTCTCAAAGAAACTTTTGTTTATTTGGCTTGGATAATTCTGTAAGAATAAAACAATTTACTTAAAAATTCTCTTTCAGTGTTTTTGCCAGAGTCCCATGACAGAAGGGAAAACCAGATCAGCTAGTCTTATGGCTGTATATGGTAGGCCACCAAATTCTACTGTTATACCATCTTCACACAAGCACCATGACTTGAATTATATAAAAATAACTCACCCTGCAGGACACTAGATTACAGGACTAATTTGCACAACATACTGCCACTGGGGGGAAAATATTCAGATAACAGTCTGTGCTGTCTTGCCATGTAGGTAACGTGTGCTGTGAAAATGTTTGCCATACTAGTAAACCTCTTGTGTTGCACATGGATTGATAGCGTGACAAACAACTTTACACAACACCACCTGATCCCACCTGTGCTGCACAGGCTGCACACTAGCCCTGATCCAAGTTCATGTGCACACCATGGATACACTGACTGCATGCATGGTGCGCACACAGTGTGCAACAGGTGTGTGCCATGCATATACCAAATGTGTGTGTTATGCGTGAATGGAATTGATCTTGGAATTGGGCTTCTGTTTTCTCACACCAGTGAAATATGACTCCGTTCATGTGTTGCAGGCAGAAAGCAGGGAGAACAGGATGCTCCAGCACCAGTAGCGCTGATACAAATATTTGCAGAAACTAAATCTAATGAATTTGCCCACTTTGAAGAGGATGGCAAGATGTTAATAAGCAGAGGGCTCAAACAAAGGGTGAAAACAGATGCAACACAAGCTTGCTATGGCCTGCCTGGGCTAGGACTCACCATCATGTGAGGGGCCTGGTTAGGTGGCTGGTCCAGATGTGGTCCCCTGGCAGATCGTGGGCCCACAGTCTGGGCCAAGGACTGCACAGGGAGACCAATATGAGCCATAGCGGGCCCACCCGCCTATTCCCACCACCATGGCAGGCAGCTATGGCTACCTGTGATTGGCTGTCACAGCTGGTGGCAGGGTGCTGGGGACACAGCAGGGGATGAGGTGCTGGGCCACCTGCCTACACATTTTTTCTCTTCTCCTGCCATGGGTGGGATGGGAGAGGGATCACTGGCCAGCCCAGTCAGGCCCATGTCCATTCTGTGCCCCGACCAGATGTAGCCAGGGTGCCACCGACGAGGCTGTGTAACAAGTGTACTAGCTGCTTGTCTGTTTTCTCCCAAATAAGCCATACCTCAGGCTTCAGGGTAAGGGAACAAACCCCAGGGTCACCAAACAATTGGACCATTTGACCAGTGTATGCAGAGGGTGTGGGGTTCCCAACTCCAGCTCCACTGCTGCTGTGACATGACCTGGCTTTGAGACAATACTCGGTGACTGTGGCTCCCCTCCATCTCCCGTGTTCCTGTGTGTGGGATTCTGCCTGCTTGACTTTGCCCTTGGACTGTGCCATCCCAATCCCTGTGCTGCAACTTCCCCACCTCCCACCGGACATCATGCTGTGAGTAGGGATGGGCGAACAGAACCGAGTTCAGAAATTTGTTTTGTTTTGTTTCAGTTCGTAAATTTGGTTCTGTTCGGAAGTTCAGTTCAGTCGACTGAAGTATTCGAGTTCGGTCCGAACTCCGAACTTCCGAACCCCATTGAACTAAATGGAATATTATCTTTTAGGGATGGGCGAACAGAGCTGAGTTTGGAAATTCAGTTCGGTTTGAAAATCGAGTTCAGTTCGGAAGTTCGGTTGGGTCGACCGAACTGGTCGAGTTCAGTACGAACTCCGAACTTCCGAACCGCGTTTGCCCATCCCTAGCTGTGAGACACCTGTGTGAGTCACCCTGTTTGTGGCATGGGGATCATTACCCTCACTCCAGAGGAAGATAATATTATTATTATTATCTGATAGACATCAGAAAACAACACAGATAATGGCTCATATTAGTCTGTTAATGGAAAAACAGAGAAGAAAGATGCAGGAATGGAGGGCTAGACTCCAGAATAGCGATCCGTGATTTATGATTTGTAATAATAGAGATGATATGTTATGTTCCTTTGGGAGACTGATGTGATTTTCAAACCTCTAAAATTTCAGTCTTTTGTGTATATGAAATTTTATATTTATGTTTTACACTTGGTTGCGTATTTTATTTTTAATGTTTCGACTTGTTGTTATTGGTCATGGTGATGGCTAGTGCCAAATAAAGATTACTTACTACTCACTCCAGAGGCCTTGGAATGGGCCCCCATGTACTGCCATTGTTTGTCCTGGACTCTGTGCTGTGTGGGGTGTGTGTTTGGAACTAGACTGTTAGTCTGGCAGGGAGGGGTGTGTGGTGGTGGTTGGCTTTTTCAGCTGTTGTCCTATTGATCTCCTTGATGTATTCCCCCTTGTGTTCCTGAGCTGGCCATGGTTTGTATGACATGCCTTGGGGGGTTGTGTGTTGTTGCTTGGTGCCCTTGTAGTTTGCTTGGGTTCACCTTCCCCTGTCCCTCCTCTCCTGCCCTCTGGGATTCCTGTTGAGGGCATTCGAAAGTGGCTGCAGTGATTTCAGTTACCCACAAATTGCCATGTTTTCATGCTATGAGGTAGGGCTGTATTGATGTGGGGGCTGTGTGGCTCTTGGCCCGACCGATGGAACAGCTGTCGATTTGAACTGTGGCTAAGGCCGGTGGTTGGGCGGGGGCTGTGGAGTCTCTGGGCGCTGCTCATTTGAATCCCTCCCCATTCATTCCATATGTGTGGGCAAATCCACTCAGCTGATGCAGACCTGCACCCCAGCCATGCTCATCTAAAAACAGCCAAACTCTGAGAAAAACCTGCTTGTCAAGCACCCAAGAGTAAATTCTCTGTACCAACTGTGGTACATGCTACCCCTCCCAGTATCTTTTCTTCAGTCATCATCATCCCTGTTGCCTTACAGGAAGGGGAAAATATATCATGGGCGGGGGGGGGGAGGGGGGATTACCTCTTAACCTCTATCGGCAACTTTCTGAAGCATCAGACCAATCATTCAGCACTGATTGTATTCCCATCAAACTTCAGTCTAAACATAATTTGGACTTGGTCTCTTAGAATTTCATTGTGACTATTCCAGAACTTTAATCATTTGATGGTTATGAATCCTCATCTAATTTGCAGCCTAAATTTATTCAAGTTCAGTTTCTGCCCACTATTGGTTTTTGTACCATGATTATCCTTTAGTTTAAAAGTGCTCTGCACGATAATCTCCATGACAGATTTGTAAAACATAATTATGTCTTCTCTCAGTCTTTTTTATTTTTAGCTAGGCTGAACAGACTGAGCTCTTTTCATTTCTTCTCACAAGATATAATCTCCATTCCTTTGATCATTCTAATAGCTGTTCTTTGCAGTTGTTTGCACTTTAATTTATCTTTCCTAAATTTGGGTGGCCAGAACTCTGCACGGTATTCCAAGTGAGGTTCTACCAGTGCTTTATATAGTAACATTAATACTTCCCTGTCCCTACTGTAAATGCCTTGATTGACCCATCCTATTATCATATTTGTCTTTTTCATGGTAACTTCATGCTGGTGTCTTATAGTCATACTGTGACTGACTAATCTTCTCATCATTGTCTCCAACTGGTGAGCACTCAGCTTACAGATAATAACTTATTGTTGGTCCTCAAGTGCATAACCTTATACTATTTAATATCATCCCATTTATGTTAATTCAGTATATGAAGTTTGCCAATTCTTATTATATTTCAATCTTTATTTCTACTAGCTTTAGAGCTCTTAACACTCCCCCTCCCCCGACTGTCCCCCAAAGCCCAACAAACCCTTATCCCCTCCTGTCAAATGCTTTTTCAAACAAAAATATTTTACATCACCTCTAGAAGATGCTTAGGCTCGGGTTCAAGCAAAGCTCCCAGGTAAGGGAGTTCTATAAAAACAGGGCAGCAATTGAGAACACCCCCCTGCACACCCCTATGAAAATGTTATGTAAGAGTGGACCCAAGACTGATCTTTGGGAAGCTCCACTGGTAATCTGTCTCCAGATACATAGCGAGCCATTCAGCACAACCTTTTATCGTCTTCCCTTTACTCACTTTATGATTCCTATACTAATCCTCATCTTCTCTAGTTTATCTAGTAATTTGTAGTGTTGCATTATCTTAAATTCCTTATTGAACTCCAAATAGACTAATTTCCCCACATTACTGTTCTCTGAGCAATCCGTAAACTTCAGACTAGTCTGGCATGACTTACCTTTGGTAATCCCAAGCAGCATTTAATTCCATTTTCCATTAGTTTCTATTTCTTATATTATTCTTTCCTTCAGAAACTTGTTCTAAATTGCTACATACCATTGAAATCAGACTAACAGAGCCATAATTACCTGGGTTGCTTTTATTCCCTTTTTAAAATCTTGGTTATTCTCCAATCATAAAGGTATGACTTCTGAGTTAATAGATTTATTTTAAAAACCTTGCTATTGGACTTAAAGTGTCATGTGCCAGATCCATCAGATGGAAATTGTTTGGTCCCCTTGATCTAAGGTCTTTAAGCATTTTGAACTTTGCTTCCTCCTCAGAGTGGTAATTTCCATTACTATACCTCTGTAATCTTGTTCAGATATTAATGTTAGTAAAAATAGAGGTAAAATATCTATTAAGTCTATGGGCTATGCCTAATTTACCATTACATTTTTAGCCTATTCTTACTTTGTAGCAACTTCTTTCGTTTCCTTTCCTTTCTTTTCTTTTTTTATTTATACCATTTTAAGATATCTTCCTAGTTTTCCTCATTTCTTTTGCAAGATGCTCAACTTTTACCAATTTGTCCTTTTGTCTCACATTTTCCAACCTCCAAAATATAACTAGGCAAGCATATCACTGTTATCAACATCCCCCTTTCCTTCCCACAACTCTTAAAAAAGAAATATAGAAGTATAGCATACTTATGGTTGCAGTTAAGTTACAAATTACCAAGGTAGGCTGTGAACCAGATTCTGCAACCAGTTCTCACAATGAGTGGTAAGTGTATTATCTGTGATACAGTAGTATCTAGAGGTTGCAACATGTCAGAGTCTCCTTGTATTAGTCCTTATCCATATGTATAACAGACACATTTCTTACCTTACCCGAAGAGCTTACAATATAAGTTAGATATTTCTGCAACTCGAGTCTGCCGTTCCCATGAGCCACAGCTGAGGGTCATTAACCACTGCTGAACCAGTCTAGCTGGACTGCTAGGGAAGTCTGGAAATAGCCAGCTCTCATGATTTGCTGCTGAAAATCCCTAACTGGGTATTTGAAGCTGCTCCTAGTGCTTCCTTCCACAGAGCTACTCAATACAACTTTGGCAACACAGTAGTATACTTGCCGTGGTCCTGGTCCAGCCTATACTCCAGCCTCCACCCTGCTCTTGATCCATCCCACCTCCACCTCTACCCTGTTCCTCATCAAACCTATTTCTAGCCCACACTCTGCCCCCCTTAATCCTGACCCAGACTGTCTCAACAGTCTGCCCCCAGTCTCCACTAGACTCTCAGGCCTCCATTTCCCCCACCCCTTTGGACTGATACCCCAACTTTGACCCTTGACACTGGCCTCTAGACCACGACTTGGCCTCAAGCCTGGGTCATGATCCGGAAAGGCTTCATGCCTGAGCTCTGGACCACCCATATCCTGGTTGCCTAAAAGATATTTTAAAGTCACCTTTCAATTTTCTGTGGGAATTTAGCATGTAAACTGGAGTCTTTGGGTGTAAACAGGTGGACAGCAGCCCCAGGGTACCCAGGGATGCCCTCATCGGTCTGAGGTTTACCCGTCCATGTTGAAGGGTGCCTGTCAAACGTGCAACCCAGAGCAGTCTGGGGAAGTACCCGGACAGCCCATCATGTTGGGCTTCACAAGATCCCAGAGTACATCATGTGGAGCAAGCTGCTCAAACTCGGGGCAGAGGCCAAACGTGGTACTGCTGCCTATCTGTTAGGTGGACCCATGATGCAACTCCACACCCATCCATTGCCTTGTCCAGTACCATGGAGTCATGGGCACCACCCCATAACTCCATGCTGTAGGAGGCCCTGGGTGGAGTGGGCAACTGATGGCCTTGGGGGTGTGACCCTGCAGTAGTTCAGGGTCCTGGAAGGCTCCCTGTCTGTCTGAAACACTAGGGATGTGCGAATAGAACCGAGTTTGGAAATTCGGTTCAGTTCAGTTCAAAAATCAAGTTCGGTTCGAAAGTTCAGTTCGGTTGACCGAACTATTCAAGTTCGGTTGAATTCCGAACTTCCAAACTGAGTTTGTACATTCAAAACCGGGTTTTTTGGCCTTCCAAACTGGTCTGGATTCGACTGAACCGTTTGGTTGAATTTGAATTTGGTTTGAAAGTTCGGTTTGGTTGACTGAACTATTTGAGTTCAGTCTGAACTCCGAACTGCGTTCGCACATCCCTAGAAAACACCCTTTGTGTCTCTGAAAAGAAAACTCCACCATAAATAGGCAATGGATGGGAGAAGGTATTATGTCATCTTTAAACATGGAAAATTGAAGCACAGAAGGATCAAATCAGGAGTTTGAGGGGAGAAAGACTAGATCAAGCCCATGGTTGGTTTTTATTTTGGAATCTGGTGTATGGATCCAGAGCCTATGTACAGAGCATACTCAGGAGAATTGCAGCAAAGATGAGAGGGTAAATTTAAGAGCAGGGGCTAGATCTGCATCCAAACCCATGATCTTGACCCCTCCTTGCCCTGCTGTGAAACCCCCCTCAAGCAGGCATTATCTTGCCATGTCATCCCCACATCTCTTTGCTACAACCACACCTTTCTTCAATTTGCCCTGCAAATTTATTCTCCTTACTCTCTTGGATAATACTTCTGTTTCGGCTCTGAAATAGTTCAGATTTTGAGGATTAAGCATGAATATGGAATAAAGTATGAGAGTTGTGGGTGATATAAACCATACCTCTTTGGTTTTTTTGTATCTACTGGCTCCAGGGACTGTGGACCTGCTCAGTGAGTTATCTGTGAAACAACAGATGGGCACAGGCCTACAGCACTTGTTAGATGCTGCATCGGTTATGTTCACCAGCATGCTCATCAGTGCCTGATTGGCCATAAGTGACCGCTTCTGTGATTGGCTAGAGACAGCTGTAAACTTCTTGGTCATTCCCCAGGATCTTTGTCTTGTGTACGATGTCTTTCTGGACTTGTTTAAACTTCCTTACTCAAACGTCCTGAAACCGTGTCCTTGACCTCCAGCTTTGTTCACCTCCAGCCACAGTCTTACCCATGTTCATGCCCTTGTCCTCTGCCCAGTCCTTGTTCTGGAATCTGGCCTCTCCAGGCTGACTTCCCAGCACTTCCTGACTTGCCTTTTTGACCTCACATTTAGACTGCCTCCTTGTTTAGTTGGTTGCTTCTGCTCAGTTTCCTGTTTTTTGACTCATTGTCTTGTGCCTCCACATCCCACACTGGTTTTCCCACTGGCCTGGACTTGATCTTGCTTGCAACTCTGCCTGGACCTGATCCTGACAGATGCTCATGACTCAGTCTTAATAGGCAGCATCTAGAATTGAACCCAGATCTCCTGGATCACAGTCCAGTGCTTTAAGCACAAAACCATCTCCATCACCCACCCTCCTCGTCCCCAGAATAAGTACTTGCTGAGGCTGGGACAGCAGAGATTAAGTTGTCCCAAGGACTTCCAGTGCAATGTCCAGGTGGTCATGGTTTTCCTTATGCATAACACAAGCCCTGGATCTACAAGTGAATGTTTCTTAGCCTTAATTGCACATCAAATGAGAAATATTCTAATTCAGTTCAGAACCAGGTAAGAACTCACATACTTACCCAGAAAACGTACATATTTTCCCCATTATGGGGGAAATGCAGTGAACAAAATATGTTTATGTTAAAAGAACTTCACTTTTTGGTATAGAAATACTCATATTATTGGCAAAATCCTAAATATGTTTGTTTGGCTACGAATCAGCACTATCACAAATAGTAAAAGCAGCTTCAGCTACAGAATCCAGTCTGAAGGAAACAAGAGACTATTTTCAGTCCTGCCAATGAAAGGTCAAAGACTTTCAGAAGGAAAAGAATTGATATGTCAAGGACAAACAAAACTGCCCCACAATGAAGGCCAATTCTGTGGCAGGTTTCACATGTACATCCTAAGGGATTTGTATTACTGTATGTGAAATGCATGCCTTCTCTCTCATTCTCTTTTCAAAATCATCATCGTGTCTGTGGTACCTCATGACCTTTTTTTTCTTCTGTTTCTGAAAGCATTCTATTATAAATGAAATGGAAGGGATCTCAAGTGTTTAACTCATTGTTGTTCCACATGGACCTTTTCACTTTGACTCAAATTCTTCACCTAGAAATCTTTGCCTCAAAAAAAAAGAAGCAACACCCCCCACCCCCACCCCTGGGAACCTTTCCCATAAAGCGTGGCAATATTACTGACTTCACTTTTAAAATATGTGAGACTTCACTTTCTAAAATGACTTTTAAACCACCTCTGTATTTTGATTTAATCTTAAACTCTTGATTTAAACCTATATTGGAGGCAGATGTAGCTCCATAGATACAGAAATGTCACAGCTAGACGTCTATTCAGGTCTGCTTGCGCAATGGGCAATCCCCTGCCGGGTTTCAAAAGTCTTGAATGTTGTTCATCTGACTCTGTGTGTGAGGGTGTGTTAGAAGGAAAAGGAAGGACGGAAGAAGAAGATACTGAGAACTGGACCAAGCAGTAAAAAACATTAGGGATGGGCACTGAGGATCCAGATTAATCTGTAACTGTTCAAAGGTGGTAATTAATATTATGGATTAATTCAAAATATACATCACCATCACAGTACAGCAAAGTAGGTTTATTTAGGCACCCCAAGGCCTGATAAGTTACAAATTTCAAAAACAACCAGCACAAATATCACAAAAACATATCAATAACAAAATTAAAATTCACATACTATTACATCAAATTTAACTAACATTTAAATTCTGCTAAGCTACCTGTCACGGTAAAGGGGGGGAAAAGAGCAGGAAGGAAGGTAAAGGCACGTGCGGGATGGAATGACCACAAGGAACCCTCTCCCTGGAAAGGGGCGGCAGTCTCGTAGGAACGAATCTCTCTGGGTTAGTAAATGGTCCCTCAGGTTGGTAGGTGGGCTTTCCCTCTTAGTTAGAAGGCAACCCGAATCATCATAGGGACTACGAGAGCAACCAATTGCCCCAGAGGGAAGAAGGGAGGGACAAACAGTAGACACAAGACCCACTCTCTCAGGGAAATACACAGGACCCTGGGCACCGTGAATGTCAGTGAGGGAATAGGGGGGAAGGGAAAACAGGGCCAGGGGAGGGGACAAGTGAAAGGCACAGGGGTTAAGGATCTGGGGG
>QEPC01003681.1:2837056-2857534 GCA_003113815.1 Sphenodon punctatus
TGGAAGTCTGCTCCTAGCTGAGTCAAATGACTTCCCCCTCCCTGCTACATTTGGCCTTCCAGTGACCTGACAGAAGACCATGTTTTAGCCACCCGAACACAACCAAACGCGATTCGAATTGAACGAACTGTTCGGCCATTTCGTAGTTCGGTGTTCAGTTCCGTTCGGTGTGTTCGGCCATTTCGTAGTTCGGTGTTCGGTTCTGTTCGGTGTGTTCGCCATTTCGGTGTTCGGTGTTCGGTCCGTTCAGTGCGTTCGTGTTCGTGTTTGTGTTCGGTTGTCCAAACAGGCTGAGTTCGGGCCGAACACCGAACTACCGAACCACATTCGCCCATCCCTAGAAACCAAGTGACCACAGCTGCCTGAAGCAAAGCCGTTTACCAGGAGAACTTTTTACACACACAAGTTCTGGGAGACACCCAGATGTTACAGGATCCAGCTTTGTAAAACTACAGAGATCAAGGACTTCTTAAATCTGTGAGAATATGCAGAAGTAAGTAAATAAGTAAATATAAGTTCAAAGAGTCAGATGTTTAAGATCTGGGTGAGTGATTTAGACACACAGAAAGTTCAGGATGTAACAGCAAACATGCAGGAGAAATGTGTCTGTAAAAATGCCTGTATATTGAGTAAGACAAAATTAATTATAAGGATATGGTTTGACAGCGACTAAGACAAGTGAGGTGGGCTCGCACAAAAAAATTATGTGCCCTTGAAAAAGAGCGTGGGTGGGGGGAGGAAAGTAGATGTGTGGGAATGCACACTATCACACTTGCAACTTTTTTTAAAGTCAGCAATTAAAGACCAGATGATTGAGGTCTTTAATTGACTGCTTTAAAAAAAGGCACTAGTGTGATAGCAGATGGTGGTCATGAATTTGATATTTGATAGACATTGCCTGTGTTTGGGTCTTAACTAACATGATGCAGAACCAGTTTGCCCAGCTCTGGCCCACCTGGGCCAGTGTCAAGCCTGCATATCTGTTCTGGGCTTGCCAGATGGGGGCCTGGTTCAGACCACAGTGGGGATGGCAGCTGGGCTGGAAACATGGGCCTGGAACAAACCGAGCCCATGGTCCAGCCCTGCGAGCTTCCTAGGCAGGCCACAGCTGGATGAAATGGACAGACAAATCTGTTTTTGCACCCACCCAGCCTGGCATGGGGGGGGGGATTGCCATGGCAGCTAGCCATGGCTGCCTGTTATTGGCAGTCTCGGCTGCCCATCATGTTGGGGGTAGCACACAGCACACCAGCTGCAGCACGGGGGCAGAGCCAACCATCTGGGCATCACTCCCTCCCCTCTCCCCAGGCAGGTGAGGCTGGGGGAACATTTGATTCCATCCCCCGACCTTACATGGCAGGAGGAAGCTGGCGCTGTACCTGCATGTCTGTTGCTGTCTTGGGTCAGGGGATTATATATGAGTCTTAAAATGTGGTCATGAAGGCAAAAAGTTTAAGAATCAGTTTTCTGTACAATAGACACAGAACTGAATATTGACAATAAACAATAAAATAATGTGGGGAGCATAAGCAGTCCTCATTGTATGAGAAAACAAGAAGTTAAAACAATACCCAACATGTCCATGAAATAAATTGGATGTAGAAATAACTCAGTTCTGTAGAGTGGCTTTGAAGTTTGTCTACCTGTTTCAGGAACATTAAAACAGAAGCTTAATTATTTGCAGCAGGAATTGTCTAACATCACATCTACAACTGACAATGTGGAAATCCATACTGATCTCTCTCTTTGGAGAAGTCTAACAATAAAGGAGAATCTGCCTCCATTATGAGGAGGGGAAAGACAGAAAACCAAGGCTGCATATTCATAAAATGTATAGGTGGCATTCTCATCAATCCTAATAACTGTGGACTATTCACAACTTCTGAATAACCGTTCTCCATAATAGTCTATTTCCAACAGCACTTTTGACTGTTGCCAAGCTATTTTTTAGCATTTTCTTTTACAGGAGAGCTTTGAGTGTATGTGGATCCATTTAATGTTGCATTATCTGTCCACACAGGTAGAAGAGCTATTATCGCCCAGATTAAAATTATTGGGTATTTTCAGATGTGACGGGGCCAATTGGTCCCGGCACGGAAACAACCCATTGATTCCACGCCAGGGCCACCGCGTCACGGGCTAACAGACGCGGTGGTCAATCCCAGCGTGGAATCCGGGGAGGGGGGCGGGGCTGTGCGGTGCAACGTGCGGCCGCACAGCCCTGCCCCTCCATGCTGCCCCGGCTGCCCACCCTCCAGGAGACGACAGCCCAGAATCCCACCGCAGATTCCGGGCCGTGGTCAGGGGACAGACGTTACTGTCCCTTTCATCACAGGGGGGAATTTCATTCACCACGTGATCAGGGATGGTCCAGCCAGGTCCTCCGATCACGCAGTGAATCTGATTCCCCCCCATGATTCATGGGGATGAACATCTGGGGGGGAACTTCCATTCCCCCCATCAGACGTTATGGAATCACTTTCACCCTGTTCAGATTCACTATGGTTGACTGTGATCTCGTAACGTCTGAAAATACCCATTGTGTCTGGCAGAGAAATCACAGAGGCAGGCAGAACTTGCATGGCAGAACTCAGAAGGTCAGTCATAGAAATGGGTACACTCTGTTTTATATCTGGGTTTAACTTTGTCTGAGTCCAGCCTTCATAAAGGTGTCTTTTGTGGTCCTAAACAAATGAGCACACTAGGAGGAATTTGCAGCTCACTCTGACATAGCTGTGTTATGATATATACCATGTAATGACAACATATTGACTTTTGTTGGAGACTGTCTAGACTCATAATTTTATCAAGTACAATTTTTGGAACATGCTGCTCTCTATACCATGTACAGTGAGCACCACTGAAAATGCCAATTACTTGTGCAGATCTAGTATTTAGATCATTTTGAGAGGTATTTACAGTATTTCCTTTTATGCACACAGTAAATAACACTGCCTAGTAAATATTGATTTCCGCCCCCCCAAATGGAGCTCAAGCTAGCTATAAATAATTACTAATATGCACTTAGTTTACACCCTCCACACACTACTATTTTGGGCCAGAATTTGAGGAACTAAAGTGAAACACCCTTTCAAGATTTTTAAGTGTATAGTCGTTCAGCAATTGCTATTTGTAGAAGAACAAAATGGATGCCTGAAAGGAACTTATACTATTTTTTTACAACCTGAAATTCAAGGTTCCAAAATTTATGCTCAACCGGCTTATTAGAAGCCCAGTCTGAAACTTGCAATTGACTAATTCTGACAGAATACCATTTAATATATAAGCAGAACAGTTAGCATTTACTTAATGCTTGAAGTCAGTCATCTTAGGAAATAATCTAAACTGCTATCTTCAAAGAAAGTTACAAACAGTGGTTGAATCCCAAGCGGGATCCACATGGGTTGTGCACGGCACAGTGTGTTCTCTATAGATATGCACATGGTTTACGCACACGTGTGTGCACAGATTGCCTGCGGCACACGTGAGGCATGGGATTGGCCCCACTGACTGGTTATAATTCAATTATACATAGGATATATTTTCACATGGATGCGGGGGTGCACAATCCTGGAGTAAGTCCTCTTGTAGCCACACCTGGGTCTCTTTTAAATGGACTCAGAGACTGGTGGGGCCCACAGTCTGCTTGCACAGTGTCCCTTCCCCGCACCATAGCATTGCAGGCAGATTGCAATTGCAATTGCCTGCTATGCCTGCTATGCTATTGCCTGCTATGCTATTGCAATTGCCTGCTATGCTATGGTGTTGCACCGTCGGCAGCACAGCCAGGAGCAGGAACAGCCTGACCCACTTCTGCTCTGCATCTGGTGGGCTGCCATTAAATGGATGACCTGTTTGGGGTGAGGAGGGGCAGTGGTAGGGCAGCTGTCCATGCGAAGACATGCATTGGGTGTAAACAGAGGGACGACAGCTCCAGGGTGCCCCTGTCTCCTCTGGTTGGGCTGGTCTGTCTAAAGCCATCTGCTTCCTGCCCTACTGCATCTGGGGTTATGTAGCTCACCCAGTTGGTGCCATACATCTTAACTGGACAATTAGTATCAGGGCCAAGTGTGGGTAGGGTGCTGACTGACGCACTAAGGATTGGCCCCGGCACTGAATTGTATCCATCTTAAACTTACAAATCATAATCAAGAGAATGCAACTTCTGGGCATTTACTCTTTAAAAGAAACTAAACAAAATACTTGAAGCTTTTTCCTGGCCTATTGGTGCTAAATGGAGTGTGCGCTCAATGCCCTTTGTTAGCACGCTTTCTGTTGCAATTTGACACCTCTTTTTATGTCACACCAGCTACTATTGTATCACATCGTATTTCCTGTGCAACCCCAGCTGAATCCAGTGGACTATTTTTAGACTCTCTCTTTTCCACCGAGGGTGCAATGTCACTTATGTCACTACTTCTGAAATGCGACTGAGGTTTAACAATGAGAGCAGGCGGTGTTATGACTGCTTTATGTTTGCCTTTCCTCTAATGAAGTTAAGTGCTTTGTTTCCCTCTCTCCTGACATCATGATGGATTGTTTTTGTTTTTCACTATCTCATTAATAATGTAATTTATGAAATATGGCATTAGGCATGAAAGTGGGAAACAATAAATATAAGAATGAAACTCACTTTGAAAAGAGGTTGAACCTCAGGTGATGTGGGGTAAATCAGCTAAGCCAAGTATTGGAAACATGGGCAGCATGCACCCTTATGCACTACACCATCTCTTTTCTAATTTGCTGTAGAGATCTAGTGTTGGCAGAATGTGAATTTATAGCCTTTAAGACTCCTGAATCTGCCGGCCTGGGTTCTCACTCCCACTCGAACCTCCTATCCCCCAGTGGTTTCAATGAACCTCTCTTTTCAAAGTGCTTGCATGCTGCCCTACAGGATAGAGCCAATAAGAGCTTATGGTGATCTAGCCTAACCATGTTTTATCATATTTGTCATACATCATTTGCATCCAGGGGATAAATCTTGAAGCAGTTTGTATACAGCTATGATATTGAACTCTCAAAACTGGGCTTTATAAATGCATGTGGAAAGGAAATATGTATGCGGTAATATAAGTAATAAAACAGTGCTATAAACAGGGGCTGGTGCACATGATTGTGAGTGATTTTTCAAATTTTAAATACTGTGCATGAGATATTTTGAAACCAAACAACAATCACAAGGACACATTTATGCTACAAAGTGACAGTATATTCTCATTTTTAAACATAAGTAATTATATATATATATATATATATATATATATATATATATATATATATATATATACTCATTTTCCTACCAAAATCTGAGGCTCCATAACAGCTGAGGGTTCAGTCCTCCACCCATTGAAGTCAATGGCAAAATTCCTACTGGCATTAAGAAGGAGCACTGTGCCCTCAGTGAGTATTGGTATTTCTGATTTTGACCAACAGATCACAAAAAAACACCATGTCTGCTTGCTTCCAGCCCTACGTAGGTCCAATTTAGACAGAATCAGAAGGTTCCCCTGGCTGCAGACCATCCATGTGGCACACTCCCCCACCGTGGAGTTGCAGATGATCACCCAACACTCTGGGCTGGTGCTTGAAACTTTATGGTGTTGCTGGGGCAATGCACAGAACTTATGAGTGGCAGCTGAGTGGAGGCTCCATGGAGTGACCCTGGACTCCAGCAGACTAATCTCTCATCTGTTATCACCCGGTATCTTAGCACATCACAGTTCTCATTATCCTACCTATTATAATTCTTTGCTTTAATTCAAGTCCATTCTTTTGACTGTAAAGACTGTAGCCTGACCCCCTCCCCCCCCCCCCCGGGTTATTTATAGATAGAAGACAACAATCTATTCCCCTGCTTGCCCCTACAGAAGCTAATCTTCTCTAACAATGAGCCACATACAACCCATTCAACATACGCTATACTGGCAGGGATCTAGACTTTTCCTCATTGTTCAGAAACAGCAGTGGGTTACCACCATGATGTCATCTGGTTATGACATCTTGTGGAGACTATAAAGTAGAAAAATGCTCCAAAACCATTTGTTCTTAATGAAAGTGATTTGTTACTAGCTGAAGCAAAGCAGGACTCCTTTGTTCTTCTGCCAAAACTGCCTTGCTCTGTCATCTACATTTGCTGAGGCCATACAGATTAGTGAGAATACTGCACGGTACATTAAAGACAAGCAGCACTGGGGGAGGGATGCATAACACTATTCTGTGATAATATCAGTGAAACTGTTCTTCTTTGCCACACTTTATCTACCATGCTATTGCCTTGAGATGGTTGAGGTTCAACCTTTCTAACTGCTTCAGAGAGGTTAGCCAAGCATGGGTTGCATTATAAGACACACTGTAAAATTCTTGGGTGGTCATGATGCTCAAACCAAAGATGGTCAGGGGTCTGGAAACCAAGTCCTATGAGGAAAGGTTGAAGGAGCTGAGTATGTTTAGCCTAGAAAAGTGAAGACTAAGAGAAGACATGAGAGAGGTCTTCATATACCAAAAGGGCTGTCACACAGAAGATGGAAAAAAACTTGTTCTCTCTTGCCTCTGAAAAGACTAGAAATAATGGGCCCAGATTACAAGAAAACAAATTTTGATTGAACATTAGAAAGAACTCCCTAACAGTAAACACTTCAGCACTGGAAGTGGCAGGCTCTTCTTTGTGGAGGTTTTCAAGCAGAGGTTAGTTGGGCATCTGTTTTCTGTTGGGGATGCTCTAGCTGCGGATTTCCTACATTGATCAGGAGATTGGACTAGGTGACCTCTGAGGTACATTCCAACTCTATGATTCTATTTATTTTTAAATTTTATTTGGGGTCTTGCAGGGTTCCATTCTGTCTCCCCTCTTGTTCAACATGTATATGAGGCTGCAGGGTGAGGTCATTTGGAGGTTTGTGGTAAGTGCCATCAGTACGCTGATGACACCCAGCTCTACCTTTCTTTTTCATCTGACCCAGGCCCTACAGCCTCAGTGCTTACTCGATGCCTGGCTGCTGTTGGGGACTGTATGAAGATGAACTGATTGAAGATTAGGGATGTGAAAACGCGGTTCAGATGTTCAGAGTTCGGGCCAAACTTGGCCTGTTCAGATGACTGAACCGAATGTCCAAACTGAAATGTCCAAACAGAAATTTGAATGAGTTCGGGGGCGGGAAAAACGTGACTTTGGGCAGGAAAAATGTGTCTGGAAGGGGCACGCAGCTGAGGAACAGACTTCCTGGCACCTGGGGTGGAGACTGGGGTGCTTCTGGACCCCTTACTGCACCTGGATTGTCAGGTTGTGGCGGTGGTCAGGAATGCTTTTCACCAACTCCATCTGGTGAGGAGTCAGTGGCCTTTTCTTTCTGATTCAGATCTGGCCACTGTCATCCATGCTTTCACAACCTCGAGGATAGACTACTGCAATGCGCTGGTGGAGAATGCACCACCTCGCCTCCTGTCAAGGGTGAGATGCCATGAGCACATTTTGCCAGTGCTCTGTAGTCTGCACTGGATTGCTATAGCTTTTCAGGAACAATTCAAGGTGCTGGTTTTGACCTTTAAAGCCTTAAATGGTCTGGGCCCCACATATCTGAGAGACCGCCTGTCCTTCTATGCCCCATTGTGGCCCCTGCGATCGTCTGGGAGCACCTTCCTATGAGTACCGTTGATTAGCCTTGTTTGTACAGCTTAGACTCTGAGGGGGCATTCTCGGTTGCTGCTCCAATGCTATGGAACTCCCTTCCCCCAGAGGTTCAGTTGAGTCTGAGCATTTTCTGGAGGTGGTGTAAGACCTTTCTCTTTGTAAAGGCATTTGGTGGGCAGGGATAGGGGATGGGGTTTTTACTGGGTGGTCTGGGGTAGAGTTGTGAGGGGGGGTTGGAGTGGGACATGGGGAGGTGGTTTTGGGGGTTTTCTGGGGGGCCTGTGGGATAGTTGAGGAGTTGTTTTTTGTTTTTTGCTTTTATGGATTTTTGTTTTTTACATGTTGGTAGCCACCGTGAACCTTTGAGGAAGGGCGGGGTAAAAGTTTGAATGAATGAATGAATGAAAGAATTAATAATTTACATTTTTATTCTGCACATTCCCTCAAGGCTGAGAGTGGGTTACAATACGTAAAAACATCTATAACAATACACAAAATAAACCAAAATACTGGAATCCCCAAATAACAAGTAAAAACAGATAAAATCCCTAACCCTACTCCTGCCTACCAAAAGCCTGGCCAAACAAGAAAGTCTTCATCTCTGGAAGATGAGAAAGCTCAGCTGAATCTTCAAGGGAAGGGAACTCCATAATTGTAGGACAGCCAGAGAATACATCTCTCTACATGCCCTTGTACTTGGGGTGCTTTTCCACATGGCAAAATGTGCACCATTTGCCTCTGCAAGAAATTCCAAGAGGCAAATTCAGAAGATGCAGAGCTGGAAAATTGAACTCTACATCCTCCACATGATCAGCATCAAAATCGCATGGCTCTGTTTTCCCATGTGACAAAAGCCACACAGCATTTGCCTCCTGGAGTTTCTCATGGAGGCAACAATGAGTATTTCACATGGGAAAGTGCCCTGAGTCTAATTAGCCCCTTGAGGTCAGTTTTATTTATTTATTTTATTTTATTTATTTTTGTAATTTATACCCCGCGCCCTCCTGTAACCAGCTAGGGGCGGCTTCCAACAATTGTAAATACATAAAATATGATAAAAACAGTTTAAAACAATCAACAATATTTAAAACAAGGCACAGAAGTTAAGGCAATAAAAAGGATGGGGGCAGAAAACCATAACCCTAACCCACCCCCCACCCCCAAAGGCCTGGATTAACAGCCAGATTTTACAACACCTCCGGAATGACAATAGGCTTGGGGCCAGGCGGGCTTCCTCCAGAAGGGAGTTCCAAAGGCGCGGCCCGGCCACTGAGAATGCCCTCTCCATTGTGGCCCCCCGCTTTACGCGGGGAACCTCCAAGAAGGCAACCCCGGCTGACCGTAGGAGCCACTCTGGGGCATGGAGGCCGAGGCGGTCCCTGAGGTACGAGGGGCCCAGACCGTAAAGGGCTTTGCAAATACACACCAACACCTTGAACCTGGCTTGGCATGCTATTGGCAGCCAGTGCAGAGTCTGGAGTACAGATGTAATATGCTCCCAACGGCCTGTCCCCGTAAGGAGATGAGTCACTGCATTCTGCACTAGCTGCAGCCTCCGAATCAGGAACAAGAGAAGCCCCACGTAGAGCACGTTGCAGTAGTCCAGCCTCGAGGTGACGAAGGCATGGATGATGGAGGCCAGGTCCGGGCCGGAGACGAACAGGCGCAGTCTATGCACCAGATACAACAGGCGGAAGGCAACCTTAGCGACTGCCTCCACCTGCCGCTCCAGGCGCAGGTCTGCGTCCAATATCACCCCCAGACTCCAGACCTGCTGAGCTATAGGAGGGTGAACCCCCCCAATCAGAGGGGCCACTACCTCCCTCGCTCTTCCCACCAACATCACTTCCATCTTATTGGGGTGGAGCTTCAGTCTGCTCTGCCGCATTCATTCCGCCACGGCCTCCAAACACTGGGATAGCAACGAGACAGCTGGGTCTGGGGCAGTTGAAAAGGAGAGGTACAGCTGAGTATCATCAGCATATTGGTGACACTGCACCCCGAACCCCCTTACGACCTTCCCCAAGGGCTGCATGTACACGTTAAATAATAACGGAGACAGAATGGAACCCTGTGGAACACCGCATGATAAGGCGCGGGGACATGGTGTCTCATCCCCCAGCACAACCCGCTGGCTTCTCCCCGAGAGGAATGAATGGAACCATTCAAGAACAATCCCATCCAGACCCCCCAGGTCATGCAGCCGTCTCACTAGCAGCCCATGGTCCATGGTGTCAAAAGCAGCCGAGAGATCTAGCAGGATGAGAAATGTTGAACATCCTGCATCCATCTCCCGGTGGAGGTCGTCTACCAAGGCCACCAATGCCGTCTCAGTGCCATAGCCAGGGCGGAACCCAGATTGAAAAGGGTCTAGGAAACCGATGCTGTCCAGATGCTCCTGGAGCTGGAGTGCCACCGCCCGCTGAATAACCTTCCCTAAGAAGGGAAGGTTAGAGACAGGTCGGTAGCTGGCGAGCACATCCACGTCCAAGGATGATTTTTTCAGCAGGGGGCATACCACAGCCTCCTTGAGGCACGACGACAGCCTCCCCTGCTGCAAGGACACATTCACTACCCTCCCCAGCACTGTCCCCAGCATCTCCCTGGAAGCTTTTACTAACCAGAATGGGCACGGATCGAGTTCACAACAGGTGGCTCTCACAGACCCCAAAACATCCGCCACATCAGCCGGCGTCACTTCCTGAAACTCCCCCCACAAAGCTGGACCAGATGGGACCTCCATTCCCTTGTGCTCTTCCCCTACTGCCCCTAATCCAATGTCAGAGTCGGTCTGAATCTGAGCAATCTTGTCGGTGAAGTAGTTGACAAACTCCTCACAGCGAAGTAGTTGACAAGTCCCCATCCAGGGGGAGGGAGGCCGGACTAACCAGCCCCTGCACCACCCGGAACAGCTCCACCGGGCGTGACTTCGCAGACGCTATGAGGACAGCAAGGAACTCCTTCCTTACTGTCCTCACAGCCTCAACATAGGACCACAAATGGGCCCTATNACATAGGACCGCAAATGGGCCCTATGGAGAAGACGGTCGGAGTCAGATCGAGTCTGACGCCAGCGTCGCTCTAGCCTCCTGCCTACACGCTTCATACACCGCAGCCCCTCAGTAAACCAAGGGGTCCTGCGGTGACAAGACTGAGGCAGAGGGCGTCTCGGAGCCACCCTGTCAATGGCTTCCTCCAGCAAGCTGTTCCAATGCTGGACTAACTCATCCACAGAGTGACCGTCCAAATCCAAGGTTAGCTCCCTCAGGACCTCTTGGAACCGCTGGGGTTCCATCAGCCTCCAAGGGCAGACCATCCTAACTGGTCCTTTCCCCTTCTGGAGGGGGTGTTCTAGAAGACTGGCCTGAAGGAGATAATGGTCTGTCCATGACAAAGGCACTGCTGAAACCTTCCCCACAACCGGACCCCCCACCTCAAGGCCAGAACCAAGGGTGTGCCCCCCCACGTGGGTCAGGCAGATAACCTGCTGCGACAAATCCATGGTTGACATGGTGGCCATGAATTCTCGCTCCGCCCCACCAAGGCTGGCATCGGCGTGGATGTTGAAGTTCCCCAGAACCAAAGTCCTAGAGGAGCCCAATGCCACCTCTGAGACCAGCTCTTCTAGAGCGGTAAGGGATGCCGCCAGACAGGAAGGGGCCCGGTATACCAGCAACACCCCTAGCTTGCCCCCTGCCAAATCAAACCCCACATGTAGGGCCTCAGTACCCACAATCTCCTGAACTGGATACCTCCGAACAGGCCACTCTTCTCTAAACACAATAGTTACACCTCCTCCCCGGCCATTCATGCGGGGCTGATGCTGCCCGGCATACCCGGCCGGAATGAGATCCACCAAAGTTGGACCAGCCAGCTTGTCCAGCCAGGTTTCCGTGATACATGCGAGGTCCACGGCCCTATCCAAGATTAAGTCCTGGATAATTGGGGCCTTGTTCACATGGACCTCGCATTTAACAGCAACAGCCCCCACGCACGGACCTTGGACCCAGCTCCTCCCTCTCCCTCAGTGGAGGGATGGCGCCCTGCACCTCCGTTAGGTACCTTGGTCCCCTCAGGGCGCGTGCCATCTGACCCCATGGACCATACCATCCCTGCCCCAGTACGACCCCAATGGCCGCGCACTCCCCTCTGTCCACCTGGATGCATATAAATAAAACTATGGCCCTTTTTATACAAGATGCACCCACGCATGCTTCCGCAGTTGGCATGTGTGGGTACCTGCCTCCTGTGTGAATGCCCTGGTGGGTGGATGGGTGTGTGTGCTTCTGTGAAACACACATGCCCACCCACCTCCACCTATCGCTCGTGTAAGGAGCAATTGGCCAAAACAGTAGTTGCTCTGAGTGTGCGGATGAGTGGGGATGAGAGGAGGATCGGTGTGCACCTGTGTGCACTGCTGCCCCCTGGCATTACCCACATTACCACACACACACTAACCACCACCCGCAGCTGCAGCCCATTTAAAAAGGGTCTAGGAAGCAGCACATCTAGAGAAAAATATAAAGACTAAACAGAAATAACAAAGACTGAAAGTACAAAAGAGAATGGAAAGTTCTAATGGGTCATAATTGAACATGGTTGCTTTGTTGGTTCCATACATAAAGGATGGTGATATAGTAGTCAATTTGATATCTTCTATTGAGCCAACTTTTGTTGGTGAGAATGGGCACGCTTATAGGCGACACAGGCTCTTCCTGACACTTTTTTTTCCCATGCCTGAAGACGAAGCTGGAATTTTACAATTTCTAGGGATGTGCAGAAAGGACCTCTTGCCAGGTCCAGTAATTTATCAGTTCCCAGGAAGATACCACTTCCCAGCACATTAAATCAACCAGGACCCCTTTCTAACCAGGGTTCCAAGGGGTGTGTGTGTGGCCAGTGCCCCTAGCTACGTCAATAAGACCCCAATATTGGCAACCAGCTGAGCCCATAGTGTCAGTCCAAGAGGGTGGGCAGATAGGTGTTCAGGCTCTCAAACTGACCCGAATGCCTGGCCTTGCCCTCCAAGTCCTCAAGAGGGATGGGAAAAGCCATGCTCTCACACACTCACTCTCCCTCCCTCCCTCCCTCCCCCACCCCAAATCCCCATATTGGTGTGGAAGTACTTCAGAGCTGGCACATGTACCAGTCAAAAGCCTCCCCATTGCAGCCCTAATGACCTCATGCCACCTTCTTTCCTTAAAGGAGTGTGTAAATGAAGGCCCTCCCCACACAGGTGCATGGTGGGGAAGGGGAAGGGGAATTCTGCAAAGGATTTACAAAGTAGCAGAAAAGATACAAGAGCTGGATACAATAGACTAAGAGGATGGAACCCAAGGAAGTAAAGCAGTAATGCTAGTCAACATGAAAGGTCATAGGCACAGAGTGGAAGGCTCTACTGATCCTTATTTGGTTTATCACAAATAAGTAAAATTATTATTATATATTATTATATACTTGTATTATTCAATTTATGCATTTATTTATTTTGTTATATTCTTTAATTAAACTGCCAACTAGTTTTCCTCAACTACAAGTCAGCTATAATAAGGAATATTCATCTGCAGAGTAGACAATTAAGGGGGAGCAGTCTTTATTGTAAAACTATGCATGTAATATTAAGTATTTCATCAGCTGGTCATGGCATTTGGATAAAAATTCCAAAGACAGGGATTGAGTCAATGATCAGAGTTAAAAGGCTTAATTCACCATTAAATGTCCCTAGGCCTCTAGTGAACTGAAGTGAGTGGCACATGAGATTTCAAGGTCTACTATGCATCACAAATGCCTTACACTTCCATTGCTCAAACCAGCAATAGCGCTGCCGGGGACTTCCTCTTTCCAGATATCTGATCCAAAGTTCATTGAAGTCAATGGGAATCCATTGACTTTAGCGAGCTTTGCAACAGACTTTTAGTGAGCTTAGAACTGTTCTTGGCATAAATCCGCCTTGGATGTAACTCAGGATTGGAGTGACTGATATTTAAAAAGTGATGATATCCTATTATGATAACTGATCATGTGTTTAATAGATTTCATAGATACAAAACTTGAAGTGCATAGAATTTAACAAGGAGAAAAGTTTCTGCCTTTCCCTGTCCTCTGTGAAACATTCCAGCTTTCATTCTTCCACATCTTTTTCAGCCATTAGTTATCTCTTAGCAAGATCCTCAAGCTTTCTTTGCATTGGCACTTCCCAGTGCCAAAGTGTGTCCTGTTGAAATGAACAGGACTTGCTTCAGTGCTATGGCCTGGCACCCAGCACAAAACAGCTTGAGGATTATGCTGTCTATCTTATCTTTAAAAAGAGACGTGCAGTTCTGTTGGACTGTTTATTCTGCACAAGTGGAGATTTAGGGTGTGTTCTTATGAGATTTTTTATTCTGTTTGTTATTCCAGAATAACCAATACACTTGAACCATGCTACTGGTGAATGGTACAAAACCCGCATTAGCTATGGTTTAGCCGCCCTGATCATGAGAACAGTGGGTACTTGAAGTGTGTTAAGGGATTTTCTAGGGTTCTTAATCTAGAAGAGGTGACTGAGAGAACACACCCTTAGTTGATTTTATTTTATTTTTTATATCAGTGCTGGATGCTCATATCATGGGGGTAAGCGAGCCCAAACTGTAATAACCTGATTTTTACTTACTGTACCTAGCAAAACCAGCCTTCTGAAAATTCAGTGCATATCAAATTGAGCTTGCTTCTTTGGGATTACTTTTTGGATTTTTTTCTACCTTTCAATATTCCTTTTGTATAGCATATGCTGTAATGTGCATTTTTATGCATGGGCTTACATGTAGTTTCAAACACAGAATCCGATATACTCTGATGTACATCTCTATTGGAGCCTCCATCATAATAAGGTTGATTCACTTATTCAAACCACCCTTATTCCCAATTGTAACTTCACTAGAAATAGATTGTAATCATAGTCGGCTCCCTTGGGGCTTGAAAAGCTGAAGAAATACAAGAAGTGTCTATACATTTGAGATAATGTAGTCACACTCTCTAATCATATTTCTAATTTCACTAGCTTGTTATATAAAAGTTCTGATTGGGGAACAAGATCCTGTAGCCTAAGAGATAATACTAAGTCATTCACGCACTAAGGCTTGAAAAATTGCTATGTCGCTTTAAAATACACTGAATCCCCAAGCTTGTACTTTCAGGGCACTTTCTAAGAGGAACAAATAATACATCTGGGGGGAAAGGTAGATATGAAAACAATTGTATCAGCATTTTAACCAGCATGTTTATTTTATTTTATTTTTTTCAAAAATCAGCACATTTTTCTGCTAGAGAACACAAAATGTCACTAGGCATGATAGGCTGAGGAGCTAGTTTGTCAATGCAATGTGGTACAAGATGAAAAAGAAAGTGTTCTGCAGATGGAAAGTAAATATAATAGAGGGATAAGATACTTTGCACAGAGGCAGCATTTGGGGAATTCTGGTTATGTACTCTGCTGACTTAAAAACCTTGTCCTTTCAAGGTTTATAGACACAACGAACCTATACAAAGAAATACATTTCTTCTTTACAAAGGCTATTGTATGTAAGATAAGGTGGTGTGCTGCCTTGTTCAGATTTGGGCTTCCTTTTATGCATGAGCAGGTGTATAGTTACAGGTGAGAATGGGCGCGGGTGCAGAAGATGGAATGGGCCCCCTGCCGGGGCAATCTACTCCAGTGTGTATAGGCACTCTACATGTGGGCGGGTCCCCCAGGCTCCTAGGCCCTGATGCAGCTGCACCTGCTGCATCTAGTATAGCTATGCCCCTGAAGAGGAGGTGGATGTTTTCAGACAAGGCACTCTCCATCTACTACCCCCAGACCCATTATACATTTTGCAGGGCTACAGTGTTGCCCTATATGTGCCCTGTAACATGTATAGCCGTTGGGTAGTGGGTGTAGAGTGTCTTGTGTGAAATTGCCCGTATTAGGCTATGACTTAGCATTATCTCTTAGGCCATGGGATCTTGTTCCCCAATCAGAACCTTTACATAAAAAATTAGAAATATGACGAGAAAATGTGACAACATATAGACCTTTTTCTTTGTATGGTTGCATCTTTTCAAGCCCCAGAGGTGGCCAAACTGTGCCTCATGTGACTCTTGGGCAGTTCACATGTGATTCTCAGTCAGGGCTGGTCTCAAGCCCTGCACGGCCTTATTGGACTCCTGCGTCTTACTTCATTGCACCCTAGTTTATGTCATTTCCTAGCTGTGTTCAGTCCACTTTCCAAGGGTTCCCCTAGAGTCCAGGGTCCAGGATCAGCTGAACCCACTCACTCCATAGTAGCTACACCACTGGGGGCAGGTCCATAACGTTGGAGAGGTCCTTGGCTCAGGGGGCAAGTCTATAATGTCTATTAGGGGTAGGAATTCCGGTTTCAGTTTTATCCCCCAAACCTGGGGCCCTGCCAACTGGCATGTACTTACTTGTCCGGGCCTTGGAGAAGGGGGGTGAGGAGCTACTGTCTCTGCTGTCATCTGGGTGAGGCCAGGCATCCTCCGCTGTCTGGAAGATGGGATGAACTGCGGCATCAGCACCATTTTGGGAAAGGGCAGCTGTTCTGTGCATGCATTGAGCCATTTCACGCATCCATAAAATGGCTGCCCTTTTCCAAAATGCCACTGACACTACTGGTACCATTTTGAAAAAGGGCTGCACATGCACAAAATGGCCTTGGTGGCCATTGGTGCTTGTGTGCTGCCAGAGCAGGGAGGTCCAAAAATGCACCCTGGGAAGGAGGCCTGCTGTCAGATCTCCCATAGCTGTGGTAACTGTGGCCCGGCCATCTGACAGCAGAGGTGGCCTGGCCCGGCTGGCTGACTAACTGTGAAAGCAGCCCGACCTGATCTGGCGTAGCTGCCCAAGCTGCGGAGGTGACCCGACCTGGCCTGGCTGGTCTCCAATCAGTGGAGGCAGCCCAGTCAAACAGCAGAGGAGGTCCAGTTCAACCCGGCAGCAGTGGTTACCCTGGCTCCTCAGCCCCATCCTCCAAGGTCCAGATCAGTAATTACATGCCACCTGGAAGGGCCCCGGGGGATGGGGGAGATTGGCCTAGGGTGTGTGTGTGTGTGTGTGTGTGTGTTAGGAACGCAGACCCCACCATCCAAGGCTGGTACTGGGCCCTGGGGAATAGGGATGGTGGAGGTTGGACCCCCTGTCTCATACTGTCCCAGGGAGCTATACACATTCTATTTTGAAGTCTCTTGGGATTGTTTTTATAAAACATCTGTCTCCACGGTATTTAAAATATATGGAACCTATAAAATGTGCCCAGGACCTCAGACTGCCTTAGTTCAGGGTTACCCTTCACACAAAGAATGCTATTGACAGTGATATCACTGATTTAGTATTAGCATTATTATCAGGTGGGCTGTGGCTCAGGTGGTAGAGCACATACTTTACATGTATAAGGTCCCAAGTTCAATTTCTGGCACCTCTGATTCAGGATCTCTGGTAGCATGCCTGGGTGAGTCCTCTGCTGGGGGTCCTGGAGGGTCTCCAGCAGTATGCCTGGGTGAGGCCTCTACCAGAGACCCTGGAGGCGCTGGATTTGAAACCCTGCTGCCATGTCAC
Organism: Sphenodon punctatus; assembly: GCA_003113815.1. NCBI lineage: Eukaryota > Metazoa > Chordata > Lepidosauria > Sphenodontia > Sphenodontidae > Sphenodon > Sphenodon punctatus. The sequence goes on from QEPC01003681.1 coordinate 2,854,276, forward strand.
ATTTTAACAATGCTTGGCTAAGATGGACCATTGGTCTGACTCAGTTCGGTAGTTCCTTATAACCTACATAAGAAAATGTTTTCTGATATCTATCTATCTATCTATCTCTTAAAATCCTTTCCAAATAAACATGTTTAATGTAGTTGTCTCTCTGTATACATATTATTATAAATAATGTTAACATTGCTAATATCAGGTGATCAAATTCTTTAAAACTAAAGAGCTTGCATGTTTCTTTCCGAGCAAGACAGGAAAAAATCAGCTCTAACTCTTGACTAACAAAGAGACTCTAAGGATATGTCATTTGCATAGATCTCCTTGAGACAGGATTTAGCCTAATTGTCAAAAAAAATTCAGACAACTATTTTGCATTATCCACCACATATGTTCCCAAGTCAAAAAGCTAGACCAAATTTATCCAGGCAGGAGGTATTTATTTTTTTTACTAATGTTACAGAATGAAAGCCTGTCCCAATTCATCTGAATGACAAAATTCTTATTGGCCCTCACCCTTGGTTTTCTGAAGGGATTTTTTTGTGTACTATATAAGAGTGTGCCATTTGGGTTCTAACAAATCAGAATTTCAACAAAAATGCCGGTTTCTGGGGAACCCCAAATCCAGAGAGAAACTGCAGGATTTTGGTTTCCTTTAAGGGTGAGACCGTCCTGTTTCCGGCCACCCCAGAGACAGAAGTCACCAGGGGCCCAAGGCAGGCATGCAACCCAGGGGAGAAGATGGTGTTTCAGAGGAATGGAGAGCGCACCTCGCGGGCAGGAGATACACTTTCTCCAGGCTGATCCTTCTGCTCTGCCGGACTGGTTCCCTGCAACGGCTGCAGGGGGACCATCCCCAGCTCTAGAGATCATGTGGGACCAGCAGAGCCAGCTGCTTGGCAGGAGTCCTCCTTCCACTGTGGTTATGGTGATTGTGCAGCTCAACAGGGCTGAAGAGGAATAGGTACAGTGGCTGTTGGGGATGCTGATGCGAGAAGTCTTCAAGGGGCAACCCAGGCTGGAGGACACTGTCCAGGTGTACAGCCTGGCCTACCCAATGGGACCATGGAGGTCAGGAGAATCACCTACCAAGCTCAGCAAGCCAATCTCAAGCTCTGAGCAGGTATGGGATGTGGGCACACAAGGCCACAGGGATGGGCAGCAGGTGAGTAGGTACCACTATGTTCCGCCTGGGATTTCCTATTGAAACCTCCTTAGGAGGATGCTGTCTAGAAACGATGTTGGGCTTTTTTGTGCTATTATAATCCCATCCCCACCCCGTTGTCACAGTTTGTCACTCTACTATGGACCCTCCCGTCTTAGTACCAGGCATTCCAGGCCTGCAGTCCTTCCCCTTTGCTGCCCATCAGCTCGCTTGCTGACTGTGAAAGCCCACTCCATCCCACTGAGGGGTAAGTGGGAGGCAGGGAAAGGGAAACAAGAGATATCCACACACCAAGCCAGGGGGGTCATACTCTGCCCCAGGAGACTCACTGCCTCTGCCCTGCTACCACTGTGCTCTGTTCACAGTTGTGCACAGTGCCCTCACTGCCAATCAACTGTTTACCGTTGTGGTGGGTGGCCCAAGGTACGCTTCCCACTGCGGCTCCCCTCCAATGCTCTGCAGAGCTGTGTGAGGTGCTCGTGTCTCCTGCTTCCCATAGCTCAGCCAGCCACAATAAGGAAATGTCTGGGGAGCTCAAAAAGGGCAACAGGAAGCTTCGTGAGATGAGGCTTCCCTTCACGGCAAAAGTGGAGGTTGCTAGACAGGCAACCTCCACTAGGATACCGTGCTGCAGCATTTCACCTGCAGTCCCTACTCCTTCCTCCTGATTGAAGCAGGGGAAAAGGTCACTTCACTCCCCGCTGAGGTAAGGAGGGAGTGAGCTTATAATAGTGTATAAGACCCGCCCCCCCATATAACTTATTCCAACCTACCAAATGCCTGTTATAATAATTGATAACTAATATTAATTTTTTAATTAATTACTTTGGATCTTAATGCAATCTGCTGAGGTATTTTCTTTTTTAAATCTATGCATTTCCACAAGAATAACAAAATGTGGAACTTATAAAAAGCAGTTAACAGGAGAACCCCCTCCCACTTGTGACTATTTGGGGGTTGGTACCCCAATAGCCGCAGTTCCTTAACTTCGGGGGTAATTAGCTTAATTCATTAAACCCAGGGTTCCTGAGTGTCCTAAGGATCAGTCTGAGGACAGATACGCACTACAAGCAGTTTATGTACCCTCCCCAAAAGTGAAGGAAAAGAGGGAGACAATGATTCAATAAAATTAAAAGGTTTATTTATACACATAAACAGAGAAACACGGTCCCGGTCTGGCTGGCAGGATCAAAGGAAAAACACAAGCGGCGGCAGGGGAAATGAATGTGAGGTGGGGAGTGGGGGGAGGAAGATCCAGAAAAGACACAGTGAGAGAGAGAGAAAGAGAGAGAGGGAGAGGGAGAGAGAGAGAATGAGCGGGGAAGTCTGCACCTGAAGTTTACCTTTCCTTTCCTATGGAAAAAGGGGACAGGTGGCCTGCGGATCCAGTGAAGTTCATGGAGGTTGAGAAGAAGGGGCAGACCTAAGTCTCGGAGACCTCTTAAGATACAGACATGCACAGGGAAACCTGCACGTGTCCGCATCCAAAACCTTCTCAGTTTGCATGGGGGAAGCGAGGGGTAGTTATAGGGTTCAGGATAAAAGATTTGGGGTAGGCTCAAGGGTGTTACAAAAGATACACAGGGAGGACAAAGGGACATAAATGACCCATCAGGGCTATCTGGGTGGATTTCTAAGTGAGACGAAAGGAAAGATGCATATGTGAACCATGGGGACAAAAAGGGGACTCCAGGTGGGTGCTTAGGTGTCACAAAAGGGAAGAAACCTAGGGGAGCCATAGGCAACAGACACACAATGGACACATCTGGACATGAATGGGGAGAGGACATTCTGGTGATCTGGGAGGAGTTGTGAGAGGGACCCAAGGTTAATGGCTGCACCTGGGTTTCTGTGCTTAGGGGGCGGGGGGATACTAACATTCCATGTCTTTGAGGCTGTTGCTAGCCTGGGTTCTATTCACCAGTGGTTTCTCAAAACAGGGAGAACGCCCTTTCTTAATAGCCCCATACTTACTGAGGCCTAGCTCCCTTAATCACCTCCTCCCTGGATCAGGATGCTATCCACCTGGGTGAACTCTAGGGATGGGCGAACAGAACCAAGTTTGGAAATTTGGTTCGGTTTGGTTCAGTTCGGAAATTC
>QEPC01003687.1:31754-52592 GCA_003113815.1 Sphenodon punctatus
GGGAGGGGGGGTGATTTTAATCCCCCGCCCATTTGTCTATTTATGATTGTTTTTCTAGCCCTGTTTTTGTTGTATTTTATACTGATTTTTTAACTGTTTTAATTGTTTTTATTATTGTTGTTAGCCGCCCCGAGCTGCATTGCAGGAGGGGGCGGGATACAAATTTGAAAAAAATAAAATAAAAATAAATAAATATATGCTGGACAGTATTAACAAAGAAGATAAAGATGGAACAGTTCACACACTCGACTTGCTTAAGAGAAATATATTAAAATTGGGAGGGGGGGAGGTTTCAGGGAAGTGGGAGGAGGGGGGAGTAACTGGAGAAGGGAACATACATGTAAATTTTGGTTTGTTTGATGTTATGTATTAGAAGCTAAAATAAAAAAAGACATATTAAAAAAAAAAAAAAGGCAGCCGAGAGAACTAAAAGAATTGGCAGGGCTGAACAACCCTGATCTAATTCCCAGTGCAGGTTGTTGTCCAACAGCACAAGCGCAGTCTCGATGCCATAACCCAGGTGAAATCCTGACTGCAAGGGATCAAGAAAACCAACATGATGCAGATGCTTCTCTAATGTCCAGGCCACCACCCACTCAATAACCTTCCCTAAAAAGGGAAGGATAGAGACTGGCCGATAGCTGGCAAGGAAGTCAACATCAAGCAATGGTTTCTTGAGCAGGGACCGTATTACTGCCTCCTTGAGGAAGCCCGGCACCCTGCCCCTCTGTAAGGGAGGCACTGACCACCCCCGCCAGCAATGACCCCAACGTCTTCCAGCAGGTTTTAAACAACCAGGACGGGCAAGGGTCCAGTTCACAACAGGTAGCCCTAACAGCCCAAGAACATCCTCCACATTGGTAAGGATCACTGACCGAAACTGATCCCACAAACATGGACAAGGCGAGGCTTCCATAACCTCAAATTGCCCCACTGCCAAAAATGTGGCATCAAAACTGTGGTGAATCTGAGCAATTTTATTTGCAAAACAATCCACAAACATGTCACAGCAGGAACAGGATGACTTCGCTCCCAGGTGGAGGGAGGCCGGAATGACTGGCCCCTGCACCACCCAGAACAACCCCACTGGACAGGATTTAGCGGATGCTATGAGGGCAGCAAAAAAACTCCTCCTTTCTTGCCCGCATAGTCACGGCATAGGCTCGCAAACTTGGTCTATGCTGCAATGTCAGCTTCAGCACACAAACAACGCCATCGTCGCTCCAACCGCCGTCCCTCTTGCTTCAGCACCCGCAGCCCCTCTGAAAACCAGGGGGGCCTACGGTGCTGCCGCCTGGGCAGCGTACACCTCAGGGCCGTCCGATCAATGGCCTCTGTCAGCAAGGTGTTCCACAGACTGACGAGGTCATCTATGAGATGGTCATCCACATCAGAAGGTATATCCCGCAAAGCCTCATGGAACCATTCTGGTTCCATCAGTGTATGGTGGCAGACCATTTGAATTGGTTCCATGCCTGTCCGGGGCTGCACTGGAGCCAATGCAGCCCTGCAACCTGTATTTCTCATAAGTGTCCTCTAAAATTTGCATATCTGGCCACCTTACCTGCAGGTCCCGAACTTGTCTTGCTTACAAGGCGCCGAACCCCCCCAATCACAGCTCGGCAGGCTCCATGGGGTAATGGCAGGCTCCAACCTGGCCATTACCCCATGACACTATCTGAAGAACTCAGTTCTTCTGAGTAGTTCTGTTCTTCTGGGAGTAGTAGCTTTTTCCACCGACCTAATTTCCACCACCACCATCCCCCGCCCTCCAATCCTGTACCACCAGGCTCGTTCACAACTCACAGGGCCGTATCAACCTGGGGGCCGAGGTCTGGGGAGAGACTGGGGACGCTGTGGAGCTTTAGGTCATTCATGCTGTGGATGCTGTCCCCCCAACCCCTTCCTCCGCTTCTCTCCCCCCCTCCCAATTCCCAAGGGGGCTGGAAATAATTTGCGAGCCCCCACCTGTTAGCCCTGTAGAGCTTATTAGACTTTGACAGGATGCAAATGCCTACCTTAAAATCAATTGCCTGGTATGAGATGCGCACACAAATGAGAGACTGTGATCTCTTTTGGAAATAGTCATACTTTGTTTGCTGTTAAATAACCCCAGCCCCCCCGCATCAATGCACCCTAATGCACTCGAGGTCAGGATTGCACAGGGAGGGTTACTGCCCCCTATTAGGGACCGTGAGAAATACAGGTTGCAGGGCTGCAGTGACGCCAATGCAGCCCTGCAACCTGTATTTCTCATAAGTATCCTCTAAAATGTGCATATCTGGCCACCCTACCTCAGATGCCGGCTTAGAGGCTTGGTGTGTGCGTATCTCTCTAAGCCGGCATCTGAGGTAGGGTGGCCAGATACGCACATTTTAGAGGATACTTTTGAGAAATACTGTACTTATGAGAAATACAGGTTGCAGGGCTGCATTGGCATCACTGCAGCCCTGCAACCTGTATTTCTCATGTGCCCTCTTAAAAAATCCACATATCTGGCAAATGTCTGAAAGGTGCGGACACCTTATCCGAGGGCTGAAGCTTTGGGCCTCCGCTGCCTTTCGGAAGAGACCCCCCCCTCCCCGTAAATTCAGCATGTCTTCGATTCAGCACAGCTGTTTTCTGTTTCCCACAGTGAAACAGCTTCTCCAAGCACACACAAGCCAGCTCCCCCTCTGCTGCTGACAGCCAGTGATGGTGGAGAAAAACATCCTGCCTGTAAGCATTACTAACGGGGGGCAGGCAAGCAAGCACACTGACTGGCGGCGGGGGGGATGGGAAATGGAGGAAAATCTTTTTCTTGGGAGTGAGTGAGCTGAAATGTAGGTGTGTCTGTGAGGTGCTGATGAAGGATGAAAGGGGTGTGTGTATGTATGACTGGTGGGGATGGGAGATGGAGAATCTTTTCTTGGGAGTGGGTGAGCTGGAAAGTAGATGTGGCTGTGAGGTGTTGATGAAGGATGAAAGGGGTGTGTGTAGTATAGGTACTCTGCTATGGTGAACATATATAGCTGGGAGACACAGAGGTGTTCCCAAGAATATGCAGAGAGAACAACATACAAGAGATGTGGGTCCCTGCATTCATAGATACACCAGGCTCAGTGTAAACTGTGTCAGTTTAAGAATGTCCCCAAGAAGACAGACAGAAGTGTGGTGCTGGAAAGGCTGCGTTGCCTTTCCAGGAGGTGTCCACAGTTTCTTTCCCTTTCCAGTTTACTTCAGAGCTGGGCTTGGAAGGAGCAGGTGTTTCTGGATTAACACACACACACATGCGCGCTAACGAACGGAATAATAAAAAAGAGACTAGTTAAAGGGATAATGGCTTCTCAGGTGTGGTGATCCATGTTGTCTCTTCTTAATAAACAAGCAAGATTGGGGGATCCTCTGCACTGGGGTGTTGTTATCAATGGCACACTGATACATTTCGGTCATGCTGGGAACACAAGGTCTCGCTAAAGGCAAACAGCGGGGTCATGTTCCAGGTGTGGTGTGGTTCCGGTTCAAAACTGGGCAGTCAGTCAAGTGTTTCAGTCTCGACCTGTCAGATCCCCCCACCCTCTTTCCTCCCCCCGTAAGTCAGGGTGGCGGTGATACGCCGCTAGAACAATAGCCGCTCACACCCCCCGTGCCCATTGTCAGCCTCTGGCGCAAAGTTCTGACCAGCTGGGGATTGGTGCCCGCCCTGCGCTCCTCCCAAGACCCAGGGAGTTTGTTTGGGTGAGGGCAGCTGGTGGGGTTTGTGTTGTTCTGCCTTGTTGTTGCTGTTGCTGTTATACTGGTTCTTGTCTTTGCCGAGTCACTGCCTTTGCCTTAAGAGCTGCTGCAGAGAGAGAGATGTTTCTTCACCTTCCTTCCCTCTCAGTGGGGTGGGCAGGCAGGCGGAGTCATATTTTGAAAGCTGGCTCTTCCTTTTGGGATCTGAGGGTCAAATGTCACTTCCTCTCCTAGAGTCTCGTAGTACTGGAAGCCGGAAAAGCGTAGCAGGCGGTTCCGGGCGGCGGTTCTTTGTGCCCGCGGGAAGGAGGAATAGGCGGCAGCGCGTGGCTAGGAGAGTAGTAGCAAAGAAAGCAAGAAGGCTGGCGTAGAGGCGGCCAGCCACCCGCATCAGCAGAGGAGTAGGGACAGAGCAGCAGGAGGATGCGGCGAGAGCGAGAAGGGAAGGGCAGCACAGCGGGAGTCGGTGGGGCGGGCAAGCAAGCGGGCTGAGGACACGGGCGGGGAGTGCTGAGGTGGGAGAGAAATGGATGGAGAGCTGGTGGGGGTCGATGGAGGACAGGTCAGCGGGGGAGAGGGAAGAGAGGATGGCAGCAACGGTGTGGTGGGGGGACAGGGCTGGTGGGGGGAGACAAGGGCATGGCAATGGAGGGGGGGACAGGGCAGGGCGAGAGAAATGGACAGGGCTGGTTAGTGGGAGAAAAGAGACATTGGCAGGGGAAGAGAAATGGGAAGCAGGGTTGGTCCGGGGGAGGGAAGAGATGAGGGCATAAGAATGGAGAGTGGGGGCAGGGGGAGAGAAATGAGGGGCAGGGCTGGTCAGGAGGAAAGAGACAAGGAGGGCATGGGGGGCAGGGTTGGTCTGGTGGGAGGGAAGAAGAGACAAGGAGGGCAGGGGGGAGAAATGTCTAGAGGGAACCTGGAGCAGGACAGGATGCTGAAGCAGATGACTTGTGAATGGAATATTCTCAAGGATGCTGCTGGAGCCTGTCTCTGTGCTGGATGGATTCTGACTGTTATGTGTGCCCCATTACTCATTGAAATTCACGCTTGATCACATTACCAGTTACCCTGGCGCAATCTGCCCTTGTTTTCGAGCAACCACTTTTGTGTTCATAATGTTTTTGCACTGTCCTTAAGCCAACAACTCTGCTGTAAGTGCTCCAGGACAGCTATTTCTGCCACTATTTGGTGGGGCAAATCAGGGTATGAAGAAGCATTCAAATGTTTTCCCCATTGTGCTATTGGCAGAGGGTTGCTGCCTCTGCTGAAATTTGTCTCCTGCGCAGAGCAGTGCAGATACAAAGTTGTGTAAAACACCATTCGTGGAGCAATTCTATAATGTGTGACTGTCCTGACAATTCTGTAAATTGTGACTGTGTCCTCTGTTTTTGCAAAGTGTAACTTTCGGAACCTGGTAGGAAGAGGAAGTGTCCACAGTTTCTTTGCTCAGTTTTCAGTTTACACCCACCTGTTAGCCTTTTCTCAATTTGTTCTTTGAATCAGGGTTCAGAAATAGAACTTCGTTGGCTTATGCTTTGACCAGAGAACTTCAGCTAGTTTCTAGAAACAAGGACATCACCTCTCATAATGCTTTGCTTATGAATGAGTGTGTGTGGCAGGGAGGGGGAAAGGAGTGTGTGTTTTGTGTGATGTGTATGTAAGAGAGAGAATGGCTTGTGTGTGCCATGCACATCTGTGAAAGAATGATAGCGGGATGCGTGTGTGTTTAACTGTCCTAACTGAATAATGTGTGTATATTCTGAATATTCTGTATTCAGTGATCATTGCATTGCAAAAAGGTGCTCCGATCTCTCAAGGATGGATACATTTAAGATCTACTAATAGTGTTGTTTAAAAAAAGAGAACTCTGCTCCTTACTTTCAGCCTCTTGGTTCCCCTTGTTGCGGTAATTTACACAACCAAGGAGATGAAATTATCACATGCCTTCTGATCTGTCTTCTCAACTGCTGTCCAAACATTGACTTCAGTTGGAGTCGGATTAAGTCCCAAATATGCATATTTGGCAGTGGATGTGGCAGCTCCCTTAATTGATGGGATTCACCTTCCACTGGTTCCCCAGGTTCTCAGTCTGGGCATGCTCCTCAACCCGCAGCTCCACCTGGATCTCCAGGTGGGGGCTGTGGCGAGGAGTGCGTTCTGCCAATTACATCTGGTGCAACAGCTTTAGCCCTATGTTTCAGATGGTGACCTTGCCACTATCATCCATGCTTTCATTACCTTTGAGATTGGACTATTGCAACGCACCTTTCTCGAGGACCCCCGTGTGGCCGGGGCGGGCCACTATGGAGAGTGTGTTCTTGATGGCCACACCTAGGCTGTGGAACTCCCTCCCGGCGAAGGCCCGGTTGGCCCCATACCTCCCTTCTGCTATATGTGTAAGACCTGGCTATTTGCCTGGCTTTTGGCGAGGGAGTTGGGGTGGGTGGCTTCTTTTTGGTTTTGTCTGCTTTTTCAATGTGCTGCCTGATTTTATGTTTGTTATATGTTTTATGATGTAAGCTGCTCCGGGGCTGCCTGAAGCAGGATGGGCAGGGTAGAAAATTGTTTCATAAATAAAATATAAATATTGTCATTTTAAAAAAAATACTATTGAAACCTCATTATTGAAAATAGTATTTTGAAATAGTATTAGAAAATACTATTATTGAAAAATACTATTGAAACCAGAAGGTCCAGGCCCCCACAAGAAGTGCAGAAATTGATGTGTGCTGTGGGGACTCAGTGTGACCTGGTCTCCCTCTGGTGGAGCCATGCTGGGACCTGGGTGACTCAAAAAGGATTTGCCCTGTAATACAGCCCAAACACAGCTTCTTATTCAGGTCCATGAATGTAGGACATATTCCAGGGGAGCGGGTGCTATGAGATGCCAGGCAGGTATGCAGAAACTGAGCTCCAGGTTGGGCTGGGGTCTGTCCAGACTTCTTCTGAGTCGCCTCATGGCAGAGACATGTGGACAGGGGTGACCCCAAAAGAATTCCCCCTCATAATATAAGCCCAAACACCGCTCCTTATTCGGAACTATATATGCAGGACACAGGCCATGGGGACTGTGTGATGCCAGGCTGGCACACAGTAACAGAGGCAGGGGTTTACGAGGACTTCTTCAGGAGAGTCGTCGTCGTCCTGTTCCCCACCCCCACCCCCCCGGTGGCAGAAACATGCAGACTAGGGTGATCCGAAAAGGACTTTGCCCCATAATCCCAACCCTAACACAGTTTCTGTTTCAGAGCTATGTATACAGGAAACCGGCATGGGGGGGCTATGAGATGGCAGGCTGGTACACAGAAACTGAGGTTTGTGTCAGGCAGCGAATCTGGGTGACCTAAAAGGGATTTTGCCCTGTAATCCCACCTCAAGCACAGCTCCTTATTTGGGGCTGTGTATTTAGCGCACATAGGCTGGGGAGATGTTACATCCCAGACTGGCATGCAGAAACTAAGCTCCTGGTTGGGCAGGGGTCTGCTCAGGCTTCTTCAGGGGAGTCCCCCTGTGACAGAGACATGTGGACCGGCGTGACCCGAAAGGGATTTTGACTCATAATCCCACCTCAAACACAGCTCTTATTCGGTGCTATGTATGCTATGTAGAGCCTTCATCTTGTGTTTGATTTGGCTGGAGACAGATTGGGGTTGCTGTTAGTGTATTGTGCACCTACCTGTACTGCAGCATCTCTACATACTCTAGCGGAGCTGGTGTCAGAGGTGATTTTGTAGTTCCCAAGGCTGGTAGTCTTAGGGGACTTCAACATTCACACTGATGCCAGTCTTTATGGCGCGGAGCACGAGTTTATGGCAACCATGGACCTGTATCAGTTGGTGAGCAGCCCCACACGTGGGGAGGCATACTCTGGATTTGGTATTCTGTACTGACCTTGAGGCAGGGCCTCCATTGGTGAGAGATGTCGTTGGTGCACCCGGAAGGCTGCAGAATCTATTCAGTTGGTTCACCCCCCGAGACTTATGGAACCGAAGAGGTTCCGGAAAGCTCTGGGGAAGTTACCCTCTGACCTTGACAACTGTTCTCTCAATGACCTTGTGACTTTTTGGAACATCTTGCTGACTGAGACCATCAACAGAGCGGTTCCCAAGCATCCGCTTCCAAGCCATTGATGGGGCAGGGCCCCGTGGTTTACGGAGGGCCTGTGGCAGTGGAAGTAGGAGGGGAGGCAGTTACAGTGTCGTACTCATACTGACGATGACCGATTATGACAGAGCTAGTTTAAGAGCATACGCCATGGCTGGGTGGGCAGCAAAGAAGGGTTTCTTTGCTACCTCATAGCATCCACAAAGTTGTGTCCGGCTGAGCTTTTCCGGGTAGTAATGGGGCTGGTCTGTTTGGCCTGTCTCCACATGGACCTGGATTCTTCCAGTGCTCGCTGTGACATATATAGATTACTTTGCGGAGAAAATCACTCGCATTCACCACAACATCAACACTGCACTTAGTGCAGTAGTGGAACCAGAGGTTATGGATGCCCCGCCTTGTCCAGTTTTCTGGGATCAGTTTCAGTTTTTATCGCCTGGTGATGTGCTTGGGGCGGTTAGAGCCACATCTTGTGAACTGGACCCATCCCCATCCCAGCTGGTTAAGGCCAGTTGGGAAACGCTGGGGCTGTTGCTGGCAGGGGTGGTCAGTGCCTCATTGCAGGAGGGCAGGGTTCTGGAGTGCCTTAAGGCACCTGTGGTGTGACCTCTGCTCAAGAAACCATCTCCTGATGTTGACTCTCCGGCCAGTCTCTAACTTTCACCTTTTATTTATTTATTTAATTAAATTCTTAAAACTTATATGCCACCTCCTCCTGCCTTAGGCATCTTGGGGTGGCTCACAACATTTTAAAACATATTAAAATATACAATAAGCAACAATTAAAACAATAATAAAACCCCATTCCTTCCCGCCCTAACTCAACCCACCTACCCCACCTCCCTCGGGAAAGGCCTGGCAGAACAGCCAGGTCTTAGTGTCTGCGGAAAGAGGGGAGGTCAGTAGTTAAGCAGACCTCCAATGGGAGGGAGTTCCACAGCCGTGGTGCAGGTACAGAGAATGCCCTCCTCATGGTGGACACCTGGGGGACCACAATGAGGACGCCCCCGGCTGACTGCAAGGGCCAATCCAGGACCCGGAGAGTGAGGCAGTCCCACAGGTAGGTGGGGCCCAAGCCGTTTAGGGCTTTAAAGGTTAACACCAACACCTGGAATTGGGCCCGGAAAACTATCGGCAGCCAGTGGAGAGAACGGAGCACTCGTATAATGTGCTCACATTGGCCCGTCCTAGTCGAGATGGGCTACCGCATTCTGCACCAGCTGCAGCTTCCGAACCAGCACCAACGGTAGCCACACGTAGAGTGCATTGCAGTAATCCAGTCTCGAAGTAATAAAAGCATGGATGACTGTGGCCGGGTCCGAGACATACAGCCTAAGCCGACACACCAGATGTAACTGGCAAAATGCCCCCTTCGCCACAGCCTCCACCTGGGCATTCAGGCGAAGCTGTGGGTCCAGGACCACCCCCAGACTCCAGACCTGAGAAACCAGGGGAGGATGGACCCCATCAATGATGGGGGCCACTACCCCCCCGGCCCTGCCCACAACCATCACCTCCATCTTGTCAGGATTTAGTTTCAGGCGGCTCGCCCTCATCCAATCCCCCACAGCCGACAGAGACTGCCAGGCCTAAGTCAGAGGAAAATGAGAGAGATAGCTGGGTGTCATCAGCATATTGATGACACCTCATCCCAAACTCCTGGACAACCTCCCCTAAAGGTTGCATATACACATTGAACAAGAGAGGTGATAAGATGGAACCCTGCGGAACCTCACACGTGAGGCCCCAGGGTGAAGATGAAAACTCCCCCAGGACCACACGCTGGGTTTTCCCGGCCAGGAAAGAGCGGAACCATTTAAGAACAGTCCCGCCAATCCCTGCCCGGTCCCGCAGCCAAGTCACCAACAACTCATGATCAACGGTATCAAATGCAGCTGAAAGATCGAACAGGGTCGAGCAACCCCGGTTCAACTCATGGGAGAGGTCGTCGACCAAGGCCACAAGCGCAGTCTTCATGCCATAATGCAGACAGAAGCCCGACTGCGAGGGATCAAGAAAATTGACCCGGTCCAAATACACCTGAAGCTGCCGAGCCACCACCCGTTCAATAACCTTCCCTAAAAAGGGAAGGTTAGAGACTGGCCGATAGCTGGCCAGAGCACCAAAGTCCAAAGATGGCTTCTTGAGCAGGGGCTGCACCACTGCCTCCTTGAGACAGTCTGGCACCCTGCCCTCCCTAAGGGAAGTGTTGACTATCCCCGCCAGCAACGGCCCTAATGTCTCCCGGCTAGCCTTAACTAGTTAAGACGGGCATGGATCGAACAATGGGTGGCTCGCACAGTCCCAAGAGCATCCCCCGCATCCGAGGGCAACACAGACTGAAACTCGTAGGAAAGGTTATTGAATGGGTGGTGGCTCAGCAGCTTCAGGCACATTTGGACAGCATCAGTTTTCTGGATCCCTCGCAGTCCAGCTTTGACCGGGTTATGGCTCTGAGACTGCGCTTGTGACCTTGGTCGATGACCTCCATCACGAGTTAGACCAGGGTTGGTCTACTCTGCTGATTTTGTTAGATCTGTTAGCTGTCTTTGATACTGTTGACCACAGGGTGTTGGTGACGCACTTGTGGTACCATGCTGGGGTAGGCATTGTTCTTGAATGGTTTCTCTTTCCTGGCCGGAAGAACTCAGCGAGTGGTGCTGGGGGACCATTCTTCATCTCCCCGGGGTCTTACGTATGGAGTTCTGCAAGGTTCCTTTCTGTTCCCTCTCTTGTTCAATGTGTATTTGCTGATGACACCCAATTTTACCTCTCATTTTCATCTGACTCTGTTGTCTCAGTGCTTACTCTGTGTTCAGTGGCTGTGGGAGACTGGATGAGGGTGAGCCATCTGAAGTTGAATCCTGACAAGATGGAGGTGATGCTGGTGGGTGGGACTGGGGGGGCCGGGTGTGGGAGAGGTCCCCATTATTGATGGGGTTTGCCGATCCTTGTTCCCTCAGGTTCGGGGTCTGGAGGGTGCTCCTCGATTCACAGCTCCGCTTGGATGCTCAGGTGACGGCTGTAGCGAGGAATGCTTTTCGCCAGTTATATCTTGTGCGGCAGCTCTGGCCATATATTTCAAGCTCCAACCTTGCCACCATCATTCATGCCTTCATCTTGAGATTAGACTACCGGAATGCACTCTATGTGGGGCTACCCTTGGTGATGGTTCGGAGACTGCAGCTGGTGCAGAACATGGCAGCCCACCTACTTATAGGGGCGGGTCACCATGAGCATATAACACCAATGCTCCATTCGTTGCACTGGTTGCCTATAGTCTTCCGGGCTCAATTCAAGGTGTTGGTACTGACCCCTAAACGGCTTGGGCCCTACTTATCTGCAGAACCGTCTCAACACACCCCCACCCCCCGGGTTCTGGATCGATCCCTGTGGTCCCACTTAAAGTCCCCTGCATTTGTCAGACAGGGACGATGGAGAGGGTGTTCTCAGAGGCTGTGGAACTCCCTTCTGGTGGAGGTTCGTCTGTCCCTGGATCTCTCCTCCTCCTGAAGACAGTGTAAGACCTGGCTGTTACACTGGGTGTTTGGTGAAGGGGTGGGTGGGTGTAGGTAGGATAAAGGGGAGGGTGGACTTTATTTCTTGGGATACCTGTTTTATTGTTTTATAAGTTGTTGGTTTTTATTGGTGGTATTGATATTTGTATATTGTATTTTATCTACTTTATGAAAATTGTAAGCCACCCCAAGCTGCCTTTAGGCGGAAGGGGGTGGGATATAAACTATATATAAATAAAAATAATAAAAATAATATTTAGCACACACCAGCCAGGGCCATGCTAGGTTGCAGGCTGGCACGCAGAAACCAAGCTCTGGGTCAGGCAGGGATCTGTCCAGACTTCTTTGGGCGTGTCCCCCAGTGGCAGCGATGTGTACTAGGGTGACCTGGAAAGGATTTTAGCCTGTAATCCCAGCCCAAATACAGCTCTTTATTTTGGCCTTCTTCCATCGTATTTGTAAGAGCTGGCGTTCTGCCTTGCTTTTGGCGAGGGAGATGGGGGGAGGAGGGGCGGTTTGGTGCCTCCCTTTTTATTGTACTTACGATTTTACTGTTTGTATGTGTTTTAATACTGTAAGCTGCCCTGGGCTGCTTGGAGCAGGAGGGGAGGGGTATTAAATTATTTTAATAAATAAATGTACAAATATATGCAGGACACAGGCCTGGGGGTGCAGTGCGATGCTAGGATGGTATGCAGAAACTGAGCCCTGGGTCGGGAAGGGGTCTGCCCAGGCTGCTTGGGGAGAGCCCCCCCATGACAGAGTTGTGGACTGAGGTGTCCCGGAAGGAATTTTGCACTGTACTCCTACCTCAAACACAGCTCTTCATTCAGAGCTATGTATTTAAAGCACACAGGCTAGGTGGGTGTTGGTTGTCAGGCTGGCATGCAGAAACCAAACTCCAGGCCGGGCAAGGGTCTGTCCAGGCTGCTTGGGGAGAGTCTCCTTGTTACAGAGATGTGCGAACTGGGGTGATCCGAAAGGGATTTCCTCCAATAACAACAGCCCAAACTCAGCTCCTTATTCAGGGCCACATATGCAGGATGCAGGCCTGGGGGCGGTGCAGTGCCAGGGTGGCATGCAGAAACCAGTCTCCAGGTCAGGTAGGGACTCTGTCCAGAATTCTTGGGGGGGAAGGTGGAGGGAGTCCCTCTGTGCCAGTAACCCAAAAGGGATTTTGCCTTGTAATCCCACCTCAAACACAGTTCCTTATTCGGTGCTATGTATTTAGCACACACCGGTCAGGGGGAATGCTAGGTGGCAGGCTGGCATGCAGAAACCAAACTCCAGGTCAGGCAGGGGTCTGTCCAGGCTGCTTGGGGAGAGTCCCCTCGTGGCAGCAATGTGCATACTAGGGTGACCCAAAAAGAACTTTGGCCTGTAATTCCAGCCCGAACACAACTCATTTTTGACCTATGTATGCAGGACACACGTCTGGTATGGGGCAGTGCGATGCCAGACTGGTATGTAGAAACAGAGCTCCGGGTCAGGCAGGGGTCTATCCAGGCTTCGGGGGGTGGGGGGAGAAGTCCCTTTGTGACACAGAAGTGTGGACCGGGGTGACCCAAAAGGGATTTTGCCCCGTAATCTCACCTCAAACACAGCTCCTTAATTGGGGCTATGTATTTAGCATGGGGGTGAGCGGGGAGATGCCAGGCTGGTATGCAGACACGGAGCTCTGGGTTGGGCAAGGGTCTGTCCAGGCTTCTTGGGGGTGGGGGAGTCCCCCTGTGGCAGAGACGTGTACTAGGGTGACCCAAAAAGGATTTTGTCCCATAATACCAGCTCAAACATGGCTCCTTATTTGGGGTCATGTGATTAATTCATGATAGCATTTTACATTTTTATTAGTAAATATACATTTTTCATGAAATCCCAATTCTTTGTGATGTCTAATTCATTAACAACCACCTTTTTATTTGTGTAAATCTTAGCTTTGAAAAGGGGATTAAGAACTGAGATTAAGGAACCAATTTCAGCATGTTGCATCTTCTCACAACTCTGGGCTGCTTTGTGGCCATTTAGGAACTGCTGGTTACCTGATCACATCAGATCCATCCCCGCGGCTCCTGTTGCAACTTGAATGCCACTGAGCTGCAGCTGTGGAGAGGCTAGGTGCAACTTTCCCTGCTGTTTAGCCAGTCCTGGCCACGGCCCTATATTTCACTAAAGCTGATGAATTCACTCTGCATCTTGCACACCCGTGTGTGTGTGTGTGTGTGTGTGCTAGTGCCTCTCAATCCTTGATTCATTTTCCTCCACAGCCTTCCTGTAATGCACATAGGGCTGCTCTCCCCAGTGTGCACACACAGAACTACAGGCCATACAGACTGAGTAACTTGCCCATTTGCTCAAGGTCACACAGCCATCAATGGTGGAAGAGGGAATCCCCTCAAGTCCAGGTAAGCATTCTTTCTGTTGCAGCACCGTTATTTTCATCACTTGTTGTGCATAACCAGAACATTTCTTGCCTTGTGTCTTCTCCCATCTTCTTCCCCTCAGTGAAGTTTACTCCTGATTTGCAGCAGTGACTTAGAGGTGAGAATTGGGCACAATGCTATTAGCAGAGCACTTGTAACCCTTGGTTACCAAGGGAACACGTTTATGCTGAAGTGCATTAGGTAACATTTTTGACAAAGGGTCCAAACATGACTAATTTCTTTGGTATTTACTGTTACAGCAAGCATTAATCCCAGTGAGGTCATTGGGTACCAGTGTCGTTTCATGAGGGTCATATAAGCTGAGAAGCAATGAAAACCTAATCCTTTCTGAAGGATTTAATCATCTGAAAAAGCAGGCCCATCCTGTCCGCGTTCAGTTCAGAGAATCCAGAACTCACCAGTTCTCACCATAGCTCAAGGACAGTTGCCAGGTCAGTGACTATGGGACAGAAATGTGTGCGAGGCCCCCGTTAGTTGCTAAAACATAGTTTTAGGGAAACTTTCTCTTACTTCCATGGAAGTAGTGAGCTGGGGAGGCTACCTTATTAGGGCAGTTGGGGCAATGTTGTGACTCCCAGCTGCCACACAATTCCTTTTTTAAATCACTCAGGCAAGGTTGTAGCTCTGAGCAGCACTGCTGCATGCCTGAAGAAAGGCAAGGAGGGAGTTGGAGCTTCACTGAGTGTGTTTGTTGAGTGGAACAGCAGGCTTTTCCACCCACACTACACCTGCTCACAGAAGCATAGGGGAGGGGTTACAGAGCTCAGGATTGTCACAAAGGGTTCCTGTGGAGGAACACAGCCAGTCAGGGTGACATTGAGGTGTAGAGTCACTCTGCCACCTAGCCAATACCACAGAAGAGTCCCCCAGTGGCCATGACACCCCACCAGCCTAAAAGTCTAACGATCACCACTGTAAATCAGATTACTGAGAAAAACCCTCTCCTCTCTGGGAGGAGCTGGTTATAGGCTTTCTGGGTCTACAAGTGCCAAAGGGGACTACAATATATTGGATGAACAACATATAAAGTGAAAGACTTCTGGGTAAGGGGTTACTGTCTAGTTCCTGCTGAAGAAATATAGGGAAACACTTTAAAAAGAGGTAATGAAGTATGCAATGAGCTAGGCTGAATGGCTCTGACACTTTTCTAGTTGAGGGCAGTGGAGTAACAAGAATTCAGTACCTTAAACCCCCTTCCTCTGCCCCTCCATATGACAACAACTGTATCTACTTGTCCAGCTTGTGGGGAATTCAGATATTAGCAGGGAGCAGAGTGGCACAGGGAACAGCCCCTTTCTTTATTTTCAGCCCTCAGCAGGGGCGACTAGGCCAAAATTAAGGAGGGAACTTTCCCATGTGCCACAAACTCCAAAGGCCATGTGCCCTCTCTGGCCCATGGTTATGAACATTGTGTTCTGGATGGAACTAAACATCAGCTCACCCAGATTGGAAGGCAGCTGAGCTGTCTTCACAGAAGGAAAGTTTTCATAACGGGCCAGAAAACTTTGAACATGGACCCAACATGAACAAAAGTGTACCCTATTCAGGCTTCCCTAGTAGTAGGAAGGCTCACCGACCATCCTGGGCTGAGGACACCATAAATGGACTAAACAGTCAAGAGTACAAGGCTCAATTCACACAGACTACAGCTGTTGCACAGCTTGGCTTTCACCTTAGACTTCCAGAAACCATGATGAGACTCATTGCTGTGCTCTGTTGGATGGTCCTGGCAACTCCAACCTGTAACATTTTGTTCATTGTTTCTACACAACCAGCTAAAAAAAACTCAATCCTCTGGCCACCGATGAAAATGAGTGACTGAAGATGCTGTATCTCAAGGCCTGGAGAGAGGCTGTTTTAACAGACAGTTTGTCTTTCCCCTCTGGCTTCATTATCCCTCCCTGTTTATCTCACAAGAACAGTTATTTGTGAAGACTGCAGCATCTAGTGCATAATCATTTTCCTGATGAAAGGAAATAAACTGCAGGACTGGGTTTAACTAATTAGAGCTTTCATAAAATAACATCTCTTACCACAGATGGGAAACTGCTTCCCCTTTTTATGACTGCTTCAGTTAATTAGCTATCTCAGAAATTGCATTTATATTAGTGGCGTTGTGAAATGAAATACCCCTTTTGCTAACTTCTTTTCATATACCTTTATGAGATCCGCTTGTGTTCCCAGCCCCATATCTGTGGAGGAGCTGACCTCCCCCCAGGGTGAGAGAGGCCCTGTGTTATCATGTATACCATTGTGGAGTGAGGGAGCCCTGGTCCCAGCCGCCGCATCTGTCAAGGTTTGCCTCACCTGCGTGGGGGCATGGCCGGACACCCTGAATTGCCTATAAACGGCTACAGTGCCTGGCGGCGAGACATCTGCTTGTGTTCCCGGCCCCGTATCTGTGGAGGAGCTGACCCCCCCGCCCCCCAGGGTGAGAGAGGTCCCAGGTTATCGTGTATACCATTGTGGAGTGAGGGAGCCCTGGTCCCAGCCGCTGCATCTGTCAAGGGTTGTGGATATCGCCGTGATCGGGGGTGAAGTCTGCCAGAGAGCTAGCACGACTGGGTGTCGGAGGTGGAAGCAGCTGAGCCTGGAAATACACTACGCTCCAGGACAGCTTCAGACTTTGTACATACGCCACAGCTTGGAGTTCTGGGATACTATAACGATTGACAGGTGGTGAGAGCACGAGGCAGTTGGGTGCCAGGTCTCACCCCAAACTCCTACACCTCAGATTTTTCAGAACCGTGGTCAAGAAATGACTGGGGACTAATTGATTGGTCAAACATCAGAAAGCTCCGGGGTAAAAGACCCATGGGGGAGGGTTCGGTTTACTACCAAGCCCCTTTTTTCTCTCTGTTGTGTTGTATGCGATCTAGTCATTGGTTGGTCGGGGATGCTTTAGTACTGCCGGGGTCTGCCGCCTCTTATATAGGGAATCACCTTAATCGAATTTCTGTAGTATCTTTAGGCTGATGCCTGTTGGAACTATATGGGAGTGGGTAAAGGTGTTATAAGACTTTGCGGTGGGGAAAACAATACTACCGTGGTGGCAGTGGGGCATATTATGCCAACTATCCTTAAAGTTGGTAAATTTTAGGGTAGGCAACAAGACGCTTTTGGGTTTGTAATATTTAGTCATTTGCCCTGACAGATTTAAGAAAGTGGACGTGGGTTGTGGTATCTTAGTAGGTTCCCCCTATATTTGTTAATATGATGACTCGTAATAAGAAAAAACAAGGGACACTGCCAGATGAAACACCAGCGCAGTCCAGACAGCTAAAATTGGACTCATTTATTCTTTCAGACCCTCATAAACTAGTGGGTGCTGCTGCTGCTCAGATTTTGCCTCCTTTGGCAGCAGGCAACCCACGAATTGCAATACTAGTTTTATTAATAAGAGTCTGAACTCTGGAACCTAGATGGCTCTGGAGATTCACTTGATGCAAGTGTTGCTTCTCTTGAAAAATCAGAGACTATTTCTTATAACATGGGTAGCCATTGCCTTCAGATAGGGGGATTAATTACAAAATTAATAGGTCAGATGAATAAAGACATTGATCTGGTGGAAGGGCAAAAAACTTACTCGCACTCCCTGTTGAACCTTATTACAGAGGTTAGGGAGGAAACCCACAGATATATTTGCCCTGCCAATGGGTAGTCGAGGCAGCCTGAGCAGGAGCACAAGAGCATCAGCCAAGTAGCAGTGTTAGATCAGTCTCCCATAAGTCAGGCGAAAGATCATCCCAAGTCACCCTCAAAACCGCAGGCAAATAGGCCAGTGTCCCTCAGTAAAAACTCTGAGTTGATAATTAATTCTAATGCAATCTCCATGTGGATTGTACCACTGCCGGGAGGGTGTTTTCCATCCTGGAGAACTAAGTTTGAACTTCGCCAGCACCTGCAAGAAATCTTGCAGGTGCATATACTGCTATTTCAAATAGCCTATTTCCAGAGGCTCCCCTCCTTTCATGGGCTCCAAAGAGTGATAGTGCATTTTCGTAATGCCAAGCTAGCTGCTGACATTATGAATCGTTTTGATTTATTTCAGTCCTGGGGTGTGACAGTGGGTGAGGTCTACATAGATCAGACCAAGCAGTCTCTGTTGGACGCACAGATAAGGAAACAGCCGGATACCCTACCATATATGTTAGCGGTATCGGACAGCCATCCTAAATTGAAAATAAACACATCCCCAGCAGCTTGGAATAAGAGGTCCTTTCTTCCTCCGCAAGTGTGGTCTTTGGAAACTTCCAAACCTATATCCTTGGAGGTGCGAACCAACCAAGGTTGTAGACCTAAGATAAGGGGCCATTCGAAAATACCGAGAATTGGCGGTTCTCCTTCCATATCAAAATATCAAATATGGCTAACGACATGTCAAGTCATGGAGTTTGCTCTCAATCCGCTAGCTTGCCCGATCAAACTGTGGGAACTCCTACCATGCATTCGCAACTCACTTTAACTTCTATGAATAAGACCGCAGGTGTTAGCCAGCATCCTCATAAAGATACCTTAGGATGTACAGAGGATGTGGTGGAATGTCTTTCTGGTCCACTAGCAGGAGACTCGCCTGACTCAGAGTGTCCATTAAGGTCCAAATGACTGAATGATATGACTTATGCTTCTTCCCTGTCACTCTGTTCATGGAATATCGCTGGATGGGAGGGACGTAAAACAGACCCTACGTTTGTAACTTACCTTAAGTCATTTGACAGTGCTATTACAAGAGACGTGGACTAAATCACAAATTGAACTGGAGGGTTTTATTTCATATTCCTTGCATGTTGTGTCGATTTACAAGAAGGGATGACCTTGTGGTGGGGTGTCATGTCTAGTGGCCTTATCACTAGGATATGAGCTGGTGAAAGAACTATATCTGGCTCCTGCTGTAGGTGGAATAGTAATGGGTAGAGGATCAGTGCAACTGATCATTCTATCCATATACATTACTCCCCTGAATGCCACCCATCATGAAAAAGATATATGGACCAGTATACAAGCTTATATAGAAGTTGCAGTTAGAATTTCCAAATGCTATGGTAGTCCTCGGGGGCGGATTTCAACCAAGTATTGGGGAGGATAATACAGTAATAGCTAAATATCTCCCCTCCGATTGGGATCAGATTAATCCCCTCGGGGAAGGCCTTGTGGATAGGCTATCAAAGGACATTAAAGTAAATAACTCGGGACTGCAACTAATAAAGCTAACGACGGAATTAAATTTAATCATTCTGAATGGATGCTGGCATGCAGACAATCCTGAGGAATACACTTTTTTGGGCCCACTAGGCAGCAGTGTGGTGGACTATGTTATAATTAACACCGCACTACTTCACCATGTAATGGAATTCAGCGTAGGACTTGCCCAGAATAGCAATCATTTACCGCTGGAGTAACTTGTAAAGCATGCTCAGTCCCGGTGGCAGAAGAGCAATTTGAGAGTGTACTTAGATATCTCCCCAAGAAGTGGGATGCGCAACTGACCACGCAGCTTGCGGATGTTTTGGCTATGGAACCTATTAAAACTATACGCGTTTGATCCTTGTCTGGCCAGGGAGGGCAAATGCTTATTCAAAACTATGACAGCATAATTTGAATTTTGCTCTAGGGATCCTGAAGTATCCTCCTTTTATCAGTATAAAAACCAGCGATGGTTTGACAAAGATTGCCGTCAGGCTAGGCAAGCCTTTATTTCCATCTATTATAAATATCGAACCAGGCAGATAACTAAATTGCCAACCCAATATTTCAATTTAAAGAGACGCTATCGTCTATTGATCAAGTCTAAAAAGGCGGACTATGCCAACAAAGCATGGCAAGATTTGTATGAAGCGGGGAAATCCCAAAATGCAAGGAGATTTTGGCAGATAATCAACGAATGCTTAAACAGCGTCCTTCCACAGGTATTTTTCCAATCCCAGCTCAAAACTGGGAGATTTATTTTAATACCCTATTTTCGGTGGAGACTCTGGCTGATACTTCTCCAATGGTCTCTATTCACTCTCTGGACCAGTGGCCTCCAATTTCGGGAGGGGAAGTCATAGAGGCCATTGAATCCTGCTGTAACAACAAAGCCCCAGGGGCAGATAATTTTCGAATTGAATTTATAAAGGAGTTGAGGGACTGGTGGGTGCCTTATTTGGCTGCCCTATTTATGGCAATAAATGATACAGGGCTTTTTCCAGAGGGATGGGGAACGGCAGTGGTCACCCCCATATTCAAAAATGGCTTAAGATCAAGCCCATCCAATTATAGACCAATCAGCCTGCTTAGGGTAATTAGTAAATTGTACGCCAGGACCCTCCTGTCCAAGTTGACAGCATGGCTTGATCAGGATATTATCCACCCAGAGCAAGCCGGCTTCCGGAGGGCTAAGTCTACCATTGAACACTGCCTGATTCTTTATCACCTTGCACGCAAATATAGTAGTATCAATGGTAGACTGTTTGTAGCCTTCATGGATCTCTGATCCGCTTTCGATTCAGTTAATAGGGAGATACTGTGGGAGAAACTTAAAAGTTCTGGGTATAGAGCCACGGTTGCTTTATTTGATCTGTGCCATGTACCAAGTAGCACGGATGGTTGTCAGATTGGACAATCAGGGACACCTATCCAGCGATATTCCATTGCAAAGAGGGGTCCGACAGGGGTGCTTGCTGGCCCTTGCCCTTTTTTTTTTTTTTTTTTTGTATATATATTTTTTATTTTTATAATATTCATAAATACAGTATTAACTATCAAAAAATAAACTTACTTATAATTATAAAACAAATATATAACTTGGGACCTAGGTTACAGCTTCGGTCCCTATACTAATATATCCTATACATCTATCATGTTTGATGTTATATTTTTTTAAGACACAACGATACATTAGAGTCTATTGACTCGAAATCAGCTTGGATCATTTCCCATATACTGTTCCAGATTGCATAAAAATTCTCCATTTTTCTTTGCAGTTCGGCTTGAATTCGCTCCATAGTCAAAGTCATCCAAAGTCTGTGTTGCCACTTTTTGATGGAAGGTTTTATTTTAGATTTCCAATTACATACAAT